>CAUYUJ010018521.1:183781-201281 GCA_963575745.1 Prorocentrum cordatum | reverse complement strand
TAGGAGGGCGTTCAAAGCATACAGTGACATCGGAATCCGAAATCTCCCAGACAGAGAGCTTGCATTTCTGGGGCTCTTACTTGGCTGCCCTGAGGGGTTAGATGGGCCAGCCGATGGTGCGCCCGGTGTCCGCCAGCGGGCGCATCGTGGACGCCACCTCGTGCGCTGGACGGCCGCATCGGTTGTACCAAACAGCATTTGCCACACAGCTTGCACCACACAGCTCGCACGACACAATTTACACATGTGTTTACCACACAGCTTACGCCACATGCTCTTGACCACATAGATCGCACCGCCTAGCTTGCACCACATCGCTGACACCACATAGCTTGCATCCACACTGCATAGTTTACACTGCGTAACTTGCACAGCCTAGCTTGCACACTGTAGCTTAAACCACCTAGCTTGCTCCGCGTTTAGTGCACCACATACGTACCTTACACACCACATAAACATAACTTACTGATTGGGGTCCACGCTGGCAAACATACTCATTTTCAGCGAGCGGCCTGTACTTGTTATTCTAACGCCTGGCTCAATGTCCTGCCTGCCACCAATTCTGACAACTGGATCTTTGCTCTTTGGGCGGTTCAACCCAGGATTATGCATGCGCAACCATGCTCGATGATCCACTTCGTCCAGTGCATGTTTCTTCCTTCCTTTCCGTAGTTTCCTCTCATTGTTTCTATCCTTCCTTCTCCTTCTACTCCAAGCTGCTCGCTCCTCCTCCTCCTCCTGCTCCCCCCCCTCCTCCTCCTCCTCCTCCTCCTCCTCCTCCTCCTTCTCCTCTCCTCCCGCTTCCCTCTCTTCGCTCTGGACTCCGCCCTCCCGGTCCTCTGGGCCTGTGGGCGCTGGCGTTCTTGATGCTCTTCTGCGCCATTGGCGTGTGACGGTCAACGCTGGCCACCCTGCGCCCGTGCGCAGGAGGGAGAGGGTGGGAGGGGAGGTGAGAGAGGCGTGGAGGAACGGCGAGGGAGAGGGGGAGAAGGGGGGAGGAGGAGGAGGAGGAGGAGGAGGAGGAGGAGGAGGAGGAGGAGGAGGAGGAGGAGGAGGAGGAGGAGGAGGAGGAGGAGGAGGAGGAGGAGGGTGGGAGGGGAGGAGAGGGGAGGAGTGGAGGAACGGCGAGGGAGAGGGGGAGAAGGGGGGATGAGATGGATGCTTCTCGGTCACCGCACCCACAACCGCACCTCGCACGAGGTTTTTTGAAGTGCCAGCAAGACGTGGTCAGACATCCCATGCACTTCGCAGGCAATGCCACCGGATCCACATGTCTGGGAGTTTCTTACGAGGAGCCCGGGCTACACTCTGGTGCCACAACGCCGGAGGTGCACACGCGCTCACGCAAGAGGCTGGGCCAGCTCTCCCGCAGGCCGGCCGAAACGCTGGCCCAGCTCTTCGGGAGGAGGTGCCCTCATCAGCAGCTTGCCGGTGTCTCCCGAAGCCCGACGGGCCAACAATACAGTGGAGGCCAGTCCACAAGAAACCGTCCACCAGAAGCCCAGCCCTGAGACCCCAGGGCGTCCATTGAGTTCTGGTGCGGGAGCGTCACGCTTGCCATCGAAAGACCATCGAAGCTCAAGAAACCCAGAGCACCCTGGAGGCGAGCAAAGTGTTTCTTGCCATGGGCCCCGACTGTACGGCCCACGCACAGTGGAGCCCCGCCGTGTGCAGATCCTGCGTGCGAAGCCCCGGCGCCAGGGAGCTCGCCCACCGCGTGGTCGGCGCAACTGCCCACGACCGCGCGGCGCGCTGCCCGGGCCCCCCGGCAGGGGCCGCGCACCCACGGGCACCGAGAAGGAGGAGGAGGAGGAGGAGGAGGAGGAGGAGGAGGAGGAGGAGGAGGAGGAAAAGGAGGAGGAGGAGGAGGAGGAAAAGGAGGAGGAGGAGGAGGAGGAGGAGGAGGAGGAGGCGGAGGAGCGCTTCAGGAGTGGGGCTCTGAGGGATGGGCCTCCCAGGATACGGGAAGGGGTCCTGCGATCGGTCTACGTCCCCACATCCCAGCTGGGGTTCTGGTTTTCTCTGCACACCTCCGCGCAGGAGCCTCACACCTCACCCCCTCCTCCTGTCATCGCCATCCCATCATGATCGCCGATGATCGTGATCACCCGCTCACTCTGTCGCCCACTCCCTCATCACCCACTCATTTGCTAAGGCCCCTCGACCGCAAGGCCCCGTCCTTCAGGGCCCCCCTTTTCGAACTGCCGGGAATTGCGTGTCCACCGAGGCGCACGCCGAGGCGCAGAGTGTCTTCCCAATCATTACCGCCGGCACATCCCGGCTGCCCGTTGGCACGGCCATCGGCGGTCGTCTCCGTCGGCCCTCGCTCGACAGTGGCGGCCTTTGGAACGGCAATGGGGCAACGACAACTCGTGGGGGGACTGGCTCAGGGGGAGGGGGGGCATCGACCTGGAATCGGTGACACATCACCAATAGGTCGGCGACGTGCCCCCGATAGCGAATCCGCACGCTGCTGAGGGGGTGGGCGGCCTAGCGGGCCCCTGTCGGCGAAGAATGGGCGAATGGGGTCGGTGCACCCCCCTGAGGCTATTCCCTGGTGGTTTTCAAATCATAGCTCGGGCCTCCGGTGGCAGTCAGGTCTGATCTGGGCACCCCAGGACCGCTCTCGGCGAGGCGCGGCCGCAGGAAGGCATCCCGAGGCTGGGAAGCCGAGAATCGACGAAAACGTCCGAAAACCTCGAACCTCGAAGCTTCGCCCCCCATACAACAGCATCCGGACTGGCGAATCTTCGCCCCCCGAAAACTTCGTTCCCCGAAAACCTCGAACCTCGAATCTTCGAACCTCGAATCTTCGTCCCCCGAAAACCTCGAACCTCGAACCTCGAATCTTCGAAGCTGGCGGTGCATCCGCATCAACAGCTCCAGCGCCGGCCCCCCCCCACCGCTGGGGTCAGCTGCGGCGGAGAGCCGGTGGAGCGCGGGAGCCTCTCGCGCAGGGCATCGTGCGCTGTCCGCCACGACGCCTCGCAGCTCGCCGAGCCAACCGGCACCATCGCGAGCCACTTCCTCGACGCACTTCCACGGGTGAGCGACGAACAGAAAGGGGTGTTACGTACGATGGCACAGCGACCTCAGGCCGTGGCTTACGGGGCCATCAGCGCGGTACGCTACATGGTTTAAATTCGGCATCCATGTGTCTCGATGCTGATTATATTAGCTCGCGCGCTTGCTGTTCGCATCACGAGCCACATGAAAAGAGATCGCGAAGCAGATCCGCAACCCCAGGAGGAGGAACACTGGGCAGGGTGGATGCCAAAGGGCGGCGGCCACGCGCATCATCTGCCTAAAAACCCGGGCGAAAGCCAGAAATAGGGTACAAAAGCACTGGCCACAAGAGGAGGGGCGAGGCGGGCAGTTACTCGCAAACTCGCACGGCAGTGCAGTCTAGTTTCTTGTGCCGTCGGCCTCCCAGTCAGACCAGATCAATCAACGACATAATGCACAGCGGCGGTCGCAAGCACTCGTCAACCGTTGTAAAATAAGAGTGACGTGCCGCCTGGACCAGCACCCCTTCGCGCAGAGGGCACGCAAGCTGTGAAGCGGCGGATGGGGCGAGCCCATGAGGCCCTGAGGTCGGCCGATTGCGGTCGCATGGCCGCCAGCGTGCAGCGCGCGCGCATGCAGCCAGCGCAGAGAGCCGCACGCAGCTGGCGCAAATGGACAATCCCCCAGGCTGGAGGACGGGGGAAGGGGGAGGGAAGGAGGACCGAACCGAATGAGGCCAGTCATATGTGCGCCCAGGGCTGCAGCGGCGCGGCACGCCACGTTGGAGACGAGGGCGCTTACGCGCGACCTTGGGCTGCAAGCTTACGCGCAGATATCCGCGCAATCGATCCCGCTTTCTTCCGTCGCTCCATTGGATCTCCTTGTTCGCGATGCCCGCGTGCACCTTGGCTCCGAGATTGGCGAGCGGGTCCACGGCAACATTAACCTAGCGTCAGACAAAAACCTCTCACACGCCCCGAGAGGAGAGATGTGGCTGGTCCTGGGGCCGGGATGCAGTCCCAGAGTCCAGAGCCGTCCTCCACTGGGGAAGGAGGGACGAGGCAATGGTATCGGTGTGTTGACAAACTTGCCACAATCGTCAAGGTTTCGTAGGAGGGGGAGGACGAGGGAGGCGGGTGATGATGAAACGATGATGACGATGATGACGATGATGATGATGATGATGATGATGATGATGATGATGATGATGATGATGATGATGATGATGATGAGGAGGAGGAGGAGGAGGAGGAGGAGGAGGAGGAGGAGGAGAGAGGGAGGGAGAGGAGGAGGGAGGAGGGAGAAGGAGGGAGGAGGAAGAGGAAGTGGGAGGACAATCGATGGCCCACATTGCCATTTCTTGATCTGCTTTCTCTGGGTACAACAGAGCTGGATACATACGCGAGCATATGCATCTCACTGCTCAACGGCCAACCAGGGAACAACATGTCCGCGTTCATGTACCCTCAACGACGTTCAAGCTGAGGAGGAAACAAAAATGATCGCGACGTGATCCTAAACCAGAAATGCGCTTACATCGTCAGGTGAGGCGCTGCCACTGCTCTCGGGACTAGCTTTACTTGGCACTGGCCCGACCGGTTTGATATACCTGATGCCTGCTGTTGAATAACCAAGCGCATTATGCTGCAACCAACAAGCTGGCGCTTATCGTCTTTTCTTGCCCCTTCTCCTCTTGCTCCTCCCTCTTGATTCCTGATCATCGTCCTCCTCACCTCTCTCCTCGTCCTCATCATTCCTCAGACGGTAGGGGCACCAACAGGAGAAGAAACACTGCGAAGGCCTCGCCGTTGCCGCGCCCCCTCTGGACGTAATCCTGGAAGGATCGCTCGCCTCGACATGGAGGGGGAGCAATGTCCTAAGTTGGCTTGCTGTATTCATGCGTTATCCATCCCTACTTCTTCCCTGCTCCTCCTCCTCCTCCTCTCCTCCTCGTCCTCCTCCTCCTCTCCTCCTCCTCCTCCTCCTCCTCCTCCTCCTCCTCCTCCTCCCTTATCTTCCCTCCGTCTCCCTTACTCTGTTTTCCTGGCCGTTTCCCCCTACCTCCATTTCCCACCCTTACAGACAGGCCCTCCTCCACATCCCACGGGGTTGAACAACTTGCCCCCCAACAAAAACCGACTTCGAATCCTTCCGCGGTAGTCTTGTACGTCGAAAAGTGAAACCTCATGGGATCCATGTGTCAGTTCCTTTCGCAGGAATGCCAAGCAATCACGCTCAGAATGCGCAAGCGCACTCCGCCGTCGTGCTGCGAGGCACTGTGTGGAGCGTCCTCATGCCCCTTCGGCTTCCTTTTATTAAGTAGTGTCCACGAACATGCCCTTTACGGGCCCCAGGCCCCACATTTCCTGGGTGATCCTGGGCACTCCTGGGGCTTGTCGCGTGACTTCCGGATTTCGACGTTTCCCATGTGTCCCAAGATGACCGCTGGGGACACCGTGTGCCGTCTTGGGGGCCTCTTGGGCCGAGCAGTGCTGCTGCTGAGTGGTCGGGAACGGTTGCTTAGCGTGTCGCGGCGCCGGCCCCGGGGACACGCCCTGCAGGCGCACAGCGTGTCGCTCCCCTCCGCGGGGCGGGAGGCTGGGGTCAGCTCGGGAGGCTGACGCTTGGGCATGGGGACGTGGATGCGTGGCGCGTCGCGCCGAAGCGTGGTGGGCCAGAGTCGGCGGCGCGACACGCTGAGCCAAAGTTCCTGGGCGAAAACAGCTGGGAGGCGAAAACAGCTGGGAGGCGGTCGCACGGCGGGCCTTGTGCGACGGCTCTCGCGGCGCGGCTACCTGCTTCCGGGCCGCCAGCTGGTCGCGCAGGTCGCTGCGGCCTGCGCCCCCCCCCCCCTCCCCTTCCCCCGGGGCCCCGGGGCGGCGCGCGCTCATCCTTCCTCCCCTCCTCCTTCCTCAACTCCTCCCTCCACCCTGCTCCTCCTCCACCTCCTCCTCATTCCTCCTCCCCTTTCCTCCTCCCCCTCCTTCCCCGTCGCCGTCCTCCCGTGGGTCTGGCGCCCAGGGGGCGCCTGCGGGGCGGGTGGGGTGCGGGGAGGCTCTTCTGCTCGCGTGCTCTGCTGCTGGTTGGAGTGGACTGGCGCTCCTCGGCTGGGGGCCCTGGAGAGGGGGCGACGACGGGGGCGAATGGCCCAGGGGGGAGCAGTGCCTGCATCCGGGGGCGCCGATGGTCCATGCCTTCGGCGGGGCTCCTGGGTGAATGCGTGTCGTGCCCGCCCCTGGGCTATTCGCCCCCCTCGTCGCCCTCCTCCTCCTCCTCCTCTCCTCTCCTCCTCTCCTCCTCCTCCTCCTCCTTCTCCTCCTCCAGGGGGGGCGCCTGGCGGGGCTCGGCGGGCGGGCGTGGCGTTGCAGCTCGGGCGGGGGGCGAGGGGGGGGGGGGAAGGCAGGGGCGGAGGACGCGCTGAGGGTGGCTGGCCCCCGTCTGGACAGTGCTGAGACAACGCCGCTATCGGGAGGAGGCGAAGGAGATGACGAGGACAAGGAGGAGGAGGAGGAGGAGGAGGAGGAGGAGGAGGAGGAGGAGGAGGAGGAGACCAGCGTAGGAGGGGAGTCCGTCCATCCCTACCTCTCGCGAGAGAGGGCGAGCTCGGCCGCGCCTGGCCTCGGTGGCGCCGATGGCGCCCATGATGAAGTGGCCCAGGGGCAGCGAGCCGTATTTATATCAAGCAGCGTCAAAGACCACGGCACGAGAGGGGAAGAAGTGGGCGGGACGGCAGAGGGCAGCAGCAGGGAGCGCACAAGGGACGAGTCAGACGGGGACGAGCGGTGATGAGCGACAGCGGTGACAGGCGCTGATAGCACATGGATGGAGTGGCCAGGCGAGCCAGAGCGCATGACTGGGACAGTCGCCAGGATGCAGCGACGTCGCACGATGGAGGGAGGAGAAGTGGGCGAGAGGCACGCACCAGCACCGGCAGAGCTCAGAGGGACGGACAGAGTGGAGAAGGTGCGAGGGCGCCCATCAGCTGGGACGCACACGATGCGGGAGTGAGCGGCAGCCGTGTGGGAGGGCAAGGAAGCGGGGGAGAGAGGCCGCTGGCAGGACTCAGCCTGCATCCTTGGAGCTGTCAGCGTCATCGACTGCGGGCACGACATCGGCGGAGAGGGCTCAAGCGACGTCCACGCAACTGTCCCACAAGGCGCAATTCTCCCACTCGAGCTCACCCAAGCAGAGTCAGACGATAGTCCGCTCGAGACTCCAGGCTCACAACTTACTCCAGTAGAGACTTCAGGCTCGCAATATACTCGGTGAACCTGGGCAAGCGGGCTCGAGGCGCACCCACCCCCAGGATTTTGCGAACTGACGCCAGCTAGAGACTCGTTCTCACAATCTACTCCATGAACCTGAGGCGGAGAGGTCGAGGAGCCCTCCCCGTCAGGATTTTGCGATCTGACACCACACGACCGAGCCAGTTCCATCTGCGAGAGGATGCCAGACCCGCGGCCGCGAGAAGGGCAGAGCGTTCTAACGCCACCCAGCACTGGGCTCGAGGAGCACCCAGTGTCTTGGGCCACCAAGTGACCGCCACCGAGAACATCATCCGAAAGGGCAGCCACGCCCATATCTCTACCAGCTCGAGAAGTCTCAGGACCAGCTCCAGGGCCTTGATCATCACAGAGGTCATCCAAGTCCGCGAGACGACCCACACGCTTGGGTGTCGCGAGAAGCGTCGCAGGTGTCGCAGGGGAGGGCGAAACGGCGTCCGCTCCAGGGCAGGATGTTCCAACCACCAAGACGTCAGGTCGCAGGTCAAGCATGACGAAGTCCTCCGATGCATCCGACGCCGCTCTCGATCGAGGGGGTGGCGACGCAGAAGAGACCACCGGCGTCAGCCGCGGGCTGTCAGGGTGACCGGGGCGCTGACGAACAGAAAGACCAAGCCCGCCACCCACAGCCTCCACCAAAGAAGATGACGATGAGGAAGACGACGACGAAGAAGAAGTAGAGCTAGGCCGCCGACGATGTTGAAAGTCCAGCGGTACTTGGCCCGCACGCACACCATTGGGGAGACGTTGTGGCGCTGCCATAGTCATAGACCGAACACCTGCCAAGGCACAAGAATGCAATTGGGCAGGCGAGATAGGCCAAGCAGGGATGAGCCGCGCCTCATTGTAAGCAGCATACACGACCGCCAAGTATGCCATTGCTTCGACTGTCGGCGGGCACAGCCCCCAGCGTTCCAGAACTGGTAGAGGGAAAGGGCGAGCTAGAGCACGACGAACAGCCACGTGAAGTGGGCGGCAATAAGCATAGCGCCGAAGAGCATCCGACGCACCCACACACCCAAAAGCGCAGCAGCGTCGTCCAAAGGGATGCAGTATCCGACTCGATGTGAGCCACGCATCCGTCCATGTCCTCATCGCAGCCCATGCCCACGAGAACGGACAGGAGGTGAGGACCGCCTGGATTGGGTCCCACTGGATGGCATCAAGTGCACCCGCATGCCGCGGTAGGAGCTTGCCGAGACGCTTCCTCAGCAGCGACACAAGAGGAGCCTCCACTTCATCAGCTTCGCGAAGAGCACGATGGGCAGCACGCTGCGGTCGCGGCCGTTTGCCCATTTGCGGGATCAGGGCATCACGTGCCACGGGAAGCGCACGAGCCACCATCCGACATTCGCGGGGTCCATGAGCCACGCCACTCGCGACATCAGCCAGGGTCTCCACAAAGGCAGGGGCTTTCCAGAAACCAGGATAGAGACGTCCCGTGCCAAGCATATCTAGGGAGTGCCACATCGGGTGTGCCTCCACATGCGCCCGCAGTCGAGACAAAATCTCCGTATGTTGCGGAAAGGTCAATAGTGCTGATCGGACCAATGACGCAGTATTGAGATGTCCCCACCTGAGCACACGAGGGCAACCCCACTTCTCAAGTTGAGTCCAGCTGTTGAGTGTGAACGCGCCCAAGGGAACACGGAAGACCCGTGCCAAGACGGACAGCTCGAGCCGTAACAACGGCGGCGGAGGCCAGCAGAACTGCGATATGTACGATAAAGTGGACACTGCACGTTGGTTATATAGGATCGCCGAGATACTAGCCGGGGTAACTCCATGAGCAATAGCAAGGGCACGAAGACGAAGCTTGGCTATGGAGTCAATCCAGCATCTTCTCGAGTCCGCAGCGGGGCCCAACCAGAGGCCAAGGTACAGGAGCTCAGGAACAACATCGAACGAGGCCCACCGAGGAACGACATGAGCGATAGCATCTTTGACATGGCCCTGGAGAGAGACATCAAACCGACCAGACAACGGAACCACCTTACATTTGGCAACTTTCAGCTGAAGATTCGCTAGTGTCTCGGCCAGTGACATAACACGATACACGTGAACTAGATGTCGAATTGCCGAGAGGGCCCCACCTATATCATCAGCACACGCCCTTATAAGTCCCCTCATGTCCCCATCAATACAGGTAGCCAGATCACACAAAAAAGGCTGCTGTCCCAAGAGCATAAAGCGAGCCCGATAAAGCGTCACCCTGCACAATACCACTCCGAATCCAGAACAACCTAACGAACTCACCCTTCAACGAAGCCACGCCCTCAATGGCTTCATACAGACGCGCAATAAAGGTGAGGGGAACGTCAGGGAGGCCGAGGCAGGAGAGCACGAACATCAGGAAGTCCTGGTTGAGAGAGGGGAACGCCTGGCCGAAATCCAGGGAAAACAAAACTGGGTAATCCAGGGAGCCGGACGGGGCAACCGATTGACAACGTGCATGCACATCGAGCTCCAGCACATTGACCCCGAAGTTACGTCCAGGGATAAACCCACGCTGACAGCTTGGCACAGCCACCTCAAGTATAGGACGCACAGCATAGTTCATCACCGACGACATAATTTTAATATCTGTGTTCCGCAGGCCAAGTACCCGCACCTTCTCTGGGCTCCGCGTGCATGACCCATCACGCAGCTCGGCATCGGCGATCTCTTTGGGTAGAAAGGCCTGTATCGTAGCACTAGCACTGTCGAATAGCGCCTGCCCATCGCACATCCATTCGAAAGCATTCCACGAGATTTTGGCACCCATCGGTTCAGCTGACCAAGCAGCATACGGCACCCCATCGATCCCAGGAGCAGAGTCTTGCACCGATCTCAGGGCACGTCGCAGAAGACGAGGGGTAGGCGGAGGAAGATGAACATCCCCGACTGGCGGGAGCCACTGCCGAATATAAGTGCACGCAGTATTTTGATCCCAAGATTTCTTAGCACATACAGGGCCCCAGTATTGACCTAGAACTCTCAATGTCTCCTGGGGGCCCGAGACAACATGACCAGGAGACTCACGCACACATGTCAGAGCAAGTCGACGACCAATGGGAGACCACAACCGAGCTTTTCTCTCTAGAGCTCTGAGCTGCATTCGAGTCGATCGCGAGGAAGCCCCAGGAGTCGATGCCGAGGCAGACGAGGATAACGCAGACCGCTCCAGGTCAGCAGCATCCCGCTGTACCTGCGCACACCATTGCTGGAACAACGGAGGATGAAGTAGTGCCACAGCATGCCCATCCACCCGCATATGTGCAGATGCCAAGCTATGCGACGCTAAGATGCGAGAAGCCAGTTGCCAGTCCTGACGCCAGATCACACGCGCAATCGTCCTGGAGAGCAAGAGGAGGGTCTTGGGGTGCTCGGGGAGGGTCTTCAACATATGGTCTCTGGTTTCTCTCCCAGCGATCTTCACGAGGCCCTTAAAGTGCTCCAGCTGGAACGGGGGCGACGAGGGATCCCACTTAGAGTCCGACACGAGCCCCGCCAACCTCTTCTGGAACCACGGGTCCTGACGCACATGCTTGGGCACACACCTAGTCTCTGGCAATCGTGCACTGCGTGGGGTCAGAGAAACAATAATAGCAGCATGATCCGAAATCCCTTTATCAGACACGCATGCAGGAGCGCCCAGCGTCGTCGCCATCACAAACAGCTGGCAGGCCTGCCAGCTGGCGAGGGAGCAGAAGATGCGGTCAATCGCCGCCTGCGCGCCCGCATGGCGATCGAAGTGCGCCGGGGGCGAGTGCTCGAGCTCAAGCATGCCCCCCAAGGCTTGCTTCCAGATCGCAGCACGTCCATGATGGCGCCGCTCTGACTGCTTCACCGCGGCCACAGGTGAATCCAGGATGAGCGCCTCCTCCGCCGCAAAGTTGAAGTCGCCCAGTATGATCGCCAATACTTTGTCTGGGAACTCCTCCGCACATGAGAGATCGTATCGAATTCGACGAACGACGTCACGAACAGTATCAGCATCAAGCTCATGGTTGTGTACATTATATAATATATGATGAGCTCAGCTTCTGGTGCAAGAATAGCAACTCGAACGACCCTGCCTGCCACCACAGGCTGCGACTCAACACGAGTCTCCCCGTTTGCTGAAGACAGCAAAGGTGGAATCAAAACTGCCACTCCTCCGCGGATCAGCGAGTCCCCGAATGATGACTCAACGTGCACGGAAGGGTCGATGGCACGTAGATATGACTGAAGTTGGACCTCATCTTGGCGAACCTCCTGTAGGGCCACCACTGTCTCCTGCAAGCGCAAGCGCGAGAGGTAGTGCATTTTCAAGCAGGATTTCTGCCCGCCAGCCTGAAGTAGCGAACGACAGTTCCATGATGCGAATCGTAGTGAACGTGGAGGCACCCCATCACGAGGGGCACAATGACGAAATAGATGCCACACATTAAAGACACCACTGTTCCTCAGCTGCAGGCTCGACCAAGCATTTGGTGCATGCCCGCAGTCGTTCGATGTCCATGTTGTTCTTCGTGATACGGTTGGGCTCCCAATGGAGCTTTGACTCATCCTGTCCCGCACCAACCTCCACTTTGAGAATCTTGTCCCAGCCCACCAGCAGACATCCTCGCTCACGGTCCGTGAACAGCTTGGCCTGAGGGTACACATTCGCGATCTCCGAGCGGCACCGCCGAAGTAGCATCTCTGTCTTAACTTGTTTCGGACTTTTGTCTGGTCCGAGGAAGAGCCTGCAGTCAGCCGAGCCTGTGACGCCGACTGTGAACTCCCACCACTGCTTGTCCACCTTGAGGTTCTGCAGCACCGTGTGCGCCTTGCGCGTCGCTGGAGCCACCGCACCCTTTAAGGCCACAACGAAGCGCTTGGATGGTTCGCCCCCCGCAGCTTTGATCTCATACTCCGACGCCTCATAGCCCAGCCCACTGAGAAATGACTGAAGGGTTTCACGTGCGTGGGCCACAGTAGTGTGCTTCTGCGACATCGCCACCACGATCGTGCCGTCAGGGTCGCGGTCGAAGCCCGCAGGAACCCGAGGGGGTGGCTGTGGCCTCTCATTGGCCAGTGCCAATGCTCGCTGCATATCATCCAGGCGACGGTTGAGGGCGTCGATCGCTGTGTCGTGCTCATTGATGCGACGACCATGATCACCGAGGAGAGTTCGTTGTTCATCCAGCTGGGCTTGAAGGCGGCGCGATGCATCATCCACTTGCGGCCTGACGACTGACATGATCTTCTCGTCCATGGTAGCCTGGTTGTCCTGTACCCTTTGGCGAACAGCTTCGAGCAACTCGAGGACGGTCTTGTTGCCAGCGGCCACGGACTCCTTGACAGACTTGCCAAGCTCTTCTTTGACATGGGCCTTCCACTCCTCGATGAGAGGCAGGAGCTCGGCTTTGCACAACTCTCGCATATAGTCATCTCCATCCCACTCATCCACTTCACCGACGATGACATCACCATTTGCTGGAGTGCGCCGTTTAGTGGGAGGAGGACCAGCAGGGCGAGAGCAAGCAGCACTAGTCGCACCACCTTTGCCCCCCTTGCCTGAGCCAGCCATCCGTTCTTGTGAAGGGAACGTGGGGGCCGCCTCCAACTCATCAGCAAGACGTTGATTGTCAGCCTCAGTCGGTAATCCCATGAGCGGAGGGGCTGAGCGATCGGGCGGCCAGGAACGGGAAACGCCTCCGTTTACCCGACCGCACGAGCGCGGATCGATGCAAAACAATGCCAGACCACCAGGGGTCTTGCCAGCCGCGGACTAGCGGTATCCACTTGGTCCCCTGGGGAACATTGGACCTTGAGCCAAAATGGCTACGGAGGAGGAGGAGGAGGAGGAGGATAAGGAGGAGGAGGAGGAGGAGGAGGAGGAGGAGGAGGAGGAGGAGGAGGAGGAGGGTGAGGGTGAGGGTGAAGGTGAGGGTGAGGGTGAGGGTGAAGGTGAGGGTGAGGGTGAGGGATGAGGATGAGGATGAGGATGAGGATGAGGATGAGGATGAGGATGAGGATGAGGATGAGGATGAGGATGAGGATGAGGATGAGGATGATGATGATGATGATGATGATGATGATGATGATGATGATGATGATGATGATGATCATGAGGAGAAGGAGGAGGAGGAGGAGGAGGGGAAGAGTAGTAGGATGACAAGGACCAAGGCAAGGCGATGGGGGGCCGTGTGACCAGCCCGCGGCAGCTGGACCCCTGCGGGGAGTGCAGACGCCGGAAGCGTGGCTGCGCGGGTGGTCCCGGCCGGGGAAGAGGAGGACGAGGGTGGGCCGGTGGCTCCCCAGACGTGCGATGTCCTCCTCCTCCTCCTCCTCCTCCTCCTCCTCTTCTTCGCCCTCCTCCTCCTCCTCCTCCTCCGCCTCCTCCTCCTCCTCCTCCTCCTCCTCCTCCTCCCCGTGCCGATGACCCCCCAGCCTCCTTGGTTCTCGAAGTGGTCGGGGACGCACGGGGCAGCCTTTAAGGGTCCCTTCAGGGGCCCGACGAGCACCCCGACCACGAGGGCCAGGGAGTGGGGGTCGGGGCGACAAAGGCTTAATTCAGCAGACGCCCGCAGGTCTGGCGTTAGCCAGGACTGCTGCACGCCTGGCGTTAGCCAGGAGTCAGTTCAGGGGGGAAGGGATGACTAGTAACTCGGCTGCCTCCGCACGGCAGGCGTCAGCCAGGACTGCTGTAGGCCTGGCGGTAGCCAGAGCCGCGCAAGTTCAGGGGGGGGGGGCGGGGCGACTAATCAAAAGGCTACTGCACGCCTGGCGTTAGCCAGGATTCAGTTCGGGTGGGGTAAGGGGGGCTCGTAATTCGGCTGCCTCCGCACGACTGGCGTCAGCCATCTCTGCTGCATGCCTGGTGGTAGCCAGGGCCAGGCTAGTTCAGGTGGGGTAGGGGCGGCTAACCAAAATCCAGCTTGCGCTCGCAGGACTGGCGTTTGCCAGGACTGCTACACGACTGACGTTAGCCAGGAATCGGTTCAGGGGGGATGTGGGGTACTCGTAGTCCGGCTGCCTCCGCACGACTGGCGTCAGCCAGGACTGCTGCATGGCTGGCGTTAGCCAGAGCCACGCTAGTTCAGGCAGGGTAGGGGCGGTTAACCAGTATTCGACTTGCGCTCGCAGGAATGGCGTCAGCCAGGATTGCTGCATGACTGGCGTTAGCCAGGAATCAGTTCAAGGGGAGGAGGGGTGATTCGTAGTTCGGCTGCCTCCGCACGACAGGCGTCAGCCAGTACTGCTGCATGGCTGGCGTTAGCCAGAGTCACGTTAGTTCAGGGGGGGATGGGCGGCTGATCAAAGTCCGGCCTGTGTCCACACGACTGGCGTAAGCCAGGACGGATACACGACTGGTGTTAGCCAGGGATCAACTCCCCTGGGGGGGTCGGGGTGAACAACGCATAACGCGTCTTACTCAGGAGGGGTCGGGGCGGCTACACGGTGGCCGGATTCCGCACGGCTGGCGTCAGCCAGGACTGCTGCGTGACTGGAGCTAACCAGGCCTCAGCCAGTTCAAGGGGTCGGGGCGGCCAAGGCGAAATTCGGCCCGCTTCCGCATGACTGGCGTTAGCCAGGAATGCTGCATGATTGGCGTTAGCCAGAAATTAGGGGGATCGGGGGATTCAAGCGGACTTTTCTGCCGGAGGAAACTCCCGCGATAGCAGACAGCCTCGCTCCCAACCTCCTCGTCCTTCGGTCGTTCGGTTCGGCCCCCGCCGCCGTCGCCGACGCGGCTTCGGTCCCCTCCCGGCCGCCATCCATGTGCAAAATAGGTGGTGGATGCCCCTATACTCCGCCGCCGGTACACCTATATGTGACGCCAGCGCACCAACTCCCCCATCCTTCGTTTTGCTGCCACTGTTTGCATGGTGCCCCAGTGTGTCATATTTGCTGTGTTGCATCGCACCGCACGCATGTTGTATTTGCTACCAGTGTGCTGCATAGCGCCGCACGTCACTTCGGAGCAACGAAATTCGTGACATGTTCGTTGCGTCTTGCATTGGGGTGCGATTATTTTCTCCTGCAGGATGACTGCGCCTCCTCGTCGCCGTCTCTGTCGTGATCTCTCTGTCTCTGTCTTATACCCCTAGTGCGTTGTACTTCCGCACCGGGCACGTCGTCGGCTAGGCATTTCTCATTTACATGGCCCCCCTCCCGTCCTCATCGGTTGGGTACTCTCCATCCGTTCACAAGAGGGCCCCGTGTGAAGGACATTCTGCTCGCTGCCCCCATATACAAACTTGCTTGCAAGTAGGGCGGGTCAGAAGGGGAGGGGGCCAGCCTACTTTTGCCCCCAACGCATTCAAGTTAAAGTTAGAGACCTAGACTGGGGAGGCAACTCCCCAGGGTTGCGAATCCGTCCCACCGTGGCCCGATGGGGGGGGATTCTGGGCCAAAAACCAGCGTCATTTAAACAAAAAAAATGACGCTCGATTTTGGGCTGTTCACGGCCCTATCTACACGCACACTAAGAAAGCCCGTTAACAAACAGTAGCAGTAGTTGTAGAACGCACATATCATGACGGTAATGTCTGGAGCTGGGGAGCTAACCCACTCATGCTCCCAAGTGCAAGCTAGCGTGTCCCAGTCGCGTGGCGATGAGAGGCCTGCCGAGGCTGCTACTCATGCTGGCGCTATGCCGATGCTCCCCTGTCCCACGTAAAATGGGGGCAATTTTTGAACCATTTCTGCCCCCCCTTCTGAAGGGGGGCGGGAAAGGGGGGGGACCTGCCCAAGATGGGGGGCCGCGGCATGAGGATGTGCTCCACGGACACGCCCAACTCAGCGAGGGCGCTGCCCCTGCAGCCGCCGCGGACGGCGACGTCGTGCGTGAAGCTCCCGTCAGGGAGAGCCAGGCAGAGGCTGGTCGGGAAGAGCGGCCTGGGCAAGGGGACGAGGAGGCGGCGAGAGGCGAAGAAAAGGAGGAGGCAGTGGCGGCTGCTGCTGCAGCTCCAGGGGATGCCATTCCCCCCTCGGCTGCCGGAGGCACTCCTTTTGCCCCAGCCCCAGGGGCGGTGGCAGGCCCGTCCAGGTGGGGCGTGCCGCTCGCGCCGGAAGCGGCGGCGGCCCCAGTTGATACCAAGCATGGGGCAGCCTCCCAGGGCTCAGACGCCTTCGGCTTCGGCGTCGACGACTTCAGCGAGGAGATGGCCCTTGCAAAGGAGCAGCCCCCCGAGAATGCATGCGAGGGCAGCGGGCCGGTCGGCGACACGGGTCCTGCAGGCCCAGCCGGAGGCGCGGCTGCCAGTCCCCAAAGCCAGGAGGGACGCGTCCCAGGGCACGTGGAGCTGCACTTTGGCCTCGACGACCAGGTCCTGGCCAGGCACGCGTGGAGGGCTAGAGGGCACGCTCTCCTGCGCTGCCGAGTGGCGGAAAACCCCCAGATGCGCTTCGTGTTCTGCCTGCGGTGCGGCGGGGTTTTGGCGGGCCGCAAGCCCGGCAAGCTGCTCAAGAACTTGTGCCGAGGGCGGGAGTCCAGCGCAGGCAAAGAGCAGCTACGGCTGGTGCGCCTGTTGCGCTGGCCCCACTACGGCAAGGGGAGGCAAGGTGGAGCGCTCGAGGGGCCCTTTGCCCTAGGGCCCGAGGAGCAGCTGCAGCTCGCAGGCGACCTCCAGCTGGAAGGGGACCTGCCCGCGGCAGCGAGCGGCGGGCGTCGCGCTGCTGCTGGCGACGAGCGCCTTCCCGCCACGCCGGCGGATGCGCCAGGGCCCCAGGGCAGGCGGCCCGAGCCGAGGGCGGCGCGTCTCTTCCTGCTCCGCTGCTACGGGCTCACGGAGGACGACCTCGAGGAGGTCCGCCGTGTCGGCCGCGAGGCGGCCCGCACCCAGGCTGCCGACGCCTCCGACATAGTCTCCGAGGAGGCGGAGCTCGTGGGCTAGAGGCCTGCTGAGGCGGCCCCGGCGCCAGCCCCTTGCCAGTGCCCTCCAAGGCAGATGGACGAGGAAGGTCCAGCGAAAGCTATTTTAAGATGGGCGAGGCGGCGAGGGCCACCCCCATCGATCGTTTGACAGTGCGCAGCAGAACCACTCGTCCGTCGGCCTGTCGGCCGCGCTTCGGCGCATGTACCCTTACCGTTACCCTTACCCTCCTCCTCCTCCTCCTCCTCCTCCTCCTCCTCCTCCTCCTCCTCCTCCTCCTCCTCCTCCCCCTCCCCCTCCTCCTCCTACTCCTCCTCCTCCTCCTCTTCTTCGTCCTCCTCCTCCTCTTCCTCCTCCTCCTCCTCCTCCTCCTCCTCGGGTCGC
>CAUYUJ010018521.1:116281-178781 GCA_963575745.1 Prorocentrum cordatum | reverse complement strand
TTTCAAAGCTCGCTTCGAGAATGGGGTCGAACTCGAACTTCTCCTCCTCCTCCGCCTCCTCCTCCTCATCATCATCGTCCTCCCCCTCTTCCTCCGCCTCCTCCTTCTCCTCACCCTCCGCCAGCAAGGTCGCGCAGTGAAGGCAGCAGCAGCGGGAGCAGGCGGTAGAGGCGGGGCCTCCTTCGTGCGAGTGCGCGGCCGCTCGCCATCGCTTTTTGATGGGTGGCGCGGGGCAGAGTCGGATCCTTCTTACTGGTCGCCAACTTCCCCCCTCACCCTCGTCCTCCTCCTCCTCCTCCTCCTGCTGCTGCTGCTGCTGCTCCCCCAGCCCCCTTTCCTGGTGAAGAACGCCTCCCCTGTCGCCCTGTCGCGCCCCGAGACGTGTCGGCAGGGCAGGATTCTTCTTACTGGTCGTCAACTTCCCCCATCACCCTCGTCCTCCTCCTCCTCCTCTTCCTGCTGCTGCTGCTGCTGCTCCCCCCAGCCCCCTTTTCCTGATGAAGAACGCCTCCCCTGTCGCCCTGTCGCGCCCCGAGACGTGTCGGCAGGGCGGGCCCGGCGTCCTGCCGGACATTTTCTCCCCACCGTCTGTGACCCTTAGGCTCAAAACGTTGCAGAATGGGGCCCTGGGCCACACACACACAAATACACACAAATAACAGGATTCCCCATATGTTCCTATATTTTCTGGGCTTTTGTCTTACCCTTAAGCTCAAAACGTTGCAGAAGGGGCCCTGGGCCACACAAACAAATACACGCAAATCACAGGACTCCCCATCTGTTCCTATATTTTCTGTTTTTTTTTGTCCTCCCCGCCGCTTCCCATACTTTCCCATATGTTCTGGGGGATCGGCGATTCATTGTGTCCGTGTGTTTTGTTCCCCCTCCTGAGTTGCAACAACGCTGCGGGTGCAGGGCGGATCGTTTCCACAAAGTGGCTTTCGCCACAGCGCCGCTCGCATTCGTCTGCAAAGCCAGCGGATGTCCAGAAAGGATGGAGGGCAGGTCGTTGTAAACATGTGGCTCTCGCCTTAGCGCCGCGCGCATTCGTCTCAACATGTTGGAAGAGTTTCAGATGGAAGGCGGTTCCTTTCCAAAGTGTGGCTCTCGCCTTGGCGCCGCACGCACTCGTATTAAGAGTTTACAGCAATTCCAACTATCATTATGAATGACGTCCAAGAAATGATGTTTTGGCACGATGTAGGACTGTCAAGGGCGCAACAGTCACGTTGACTCGCGGTGTTGAAGTCGCAGTAATGGTGTTCTGGCACGATTCAGGATCGTCGGGGCACAATAACGTTGATTCGCGGCGTTGAAGTCCCAGGAATGGTGTTTTGGCACAGCTTAGGATTTTTAATCGGCTGTCTTCCAACGGGGCACTTTTCTTAATGAAAGGACACCCTTGTAGGGACCCGTGTGGAGGGAACTTGAAGGGAGGATGGATTGCAGCATCGTGGATGAATCTTGGGCTTGCACTGGTCCTCCTCCCCCTCCTCTTCCTCCTTCTCCTCCTCCTCCTCCTCCTGCGCAACACGCCCCCGAACACCAATCACAAACGGCTGGCGCGATGCACGGAGCGCCCGACGGCCAAACGCCCTGGCCTCCGCGACCCGGCCGAGTCTGACGGCCGCCCTCCCCTCGACCTCGGGGCCTCTGGCGCCAGCGGTGGCCGCGCGCACAGCGCGAGGTCCTCTTTCGCGCCGCCACTGGGACCCCACACGTGCGCTGTTCTGACTTTTCCGCGCGCGGCCCTCAGACATCCCGACCCTTGCGCCAAGACCAGCTCTTCATCCTGAGCCGTCTCTGAAAGGCCCCAGGCTCTGGCCAGGGCCTCTGGAGGCTGAGAAAGGGGAAGAACTGCCGTCCTGAATACTTCGCGACGCGATCGTATCATAGGACTCCGACAGGCCGCCTGGCCCGCAGGTCGATCCGCCCGCGCCGCGGCCCGGCGGGCGTCCTGCGGCCCCTCCAGCGGCAGCGCCTGCAAGGCCCGCGCTGGCCCGCGGAGGGCCCGCTGCCGCCCTCGGGGTCGGGCTCTGTTGGCTCGGTGTAGGGCCCGCCCGCGCCGCCAGCGCCGGCAGCGAAGCCGAGGGCCCCTCGGGGAGGGGCCGGCGCTCAGAGCTCCGCAGGCTGCCGGGCGAGTCCGAGCGGCACGCTGCGTCGAGGGAGGGCCAGGGCGCGCCTGCGCGGTGCTCTGCCTGCTGATCCTGCTGGGCGCCCACTCCTGATGGTGCACCAGCTCCTGATGCCGCTGCTCCTCGTTCCCCTGCTCCTCTCCCTCCTCCTCCCCCTCCCGGTCCTCATCTTCCTTCTCGTGCCCCTCCTCATTCCCTAATTCAACTCCTCCTACTCCTCACCCTCCTCCTCCTCCTCCTCCTCCTCCTCCTGCACTCCATTTCCTTATACATAACTTCTCACTGCCGTACCCCGAGGCGGGTCGAAAGGGCGGGCTGGGCGTTTCGCCTGAGACTTCCTCACCATTTATGACACTGAATCTTAGAAACATTAGCAACAGTTTCACAGATGGAGGGCGGGCCGCTTCCAAAATGTGGCTTTCGTCTTAGCGCCGCGCACATTCGTTTCAAACGATAGCACGAGTTTCACGGATTGAGGGCGGGCTGTTTTCAAAATGTGGCTCTCGCCTTAGCGCCGGGCACATTCGTTCTTAACAATTTGCAAGATTTTCACGGATGGAGGGCGGGGCGTTTTCAAAGTGTGGCACTCGCATTAGCGCCGCGCGCACATGCGTTTTAACACTTGCAAGAGCTTCACCAAAAGAGGGCGGGTCGTTTTGAAATGTGGCTCTCGCCTTAGCGCTGCGCATTTTCGATTAAAAATTTGAAAGCTTCACGGATGGAAGGCGGGTCGTTTTCAAAGTATGGCTCTCGCCTGAGCGCCGCGCACATTCGTTTAAACATTGCGAGGGTTTCACTGGGTCCCATGGTCAACGTGCCAGAAGTGGTGTTTTGGAAAGGCTCAGGGTTTTGAGGGAGCATCAATGATGTTGATTCGCGGTGTTGAAGTCACAACGATTCCGCATTGCCAAGAAGCAATCGTCATGTTGATTCGTGGCGTTGGAATTCCGAGAATGATGCACTGGTACGCTTCAGGGTATTCAAACGGTTGTCTCCCAACGGGGCGAATCCCTGTGGAAATGAACCCTTCCAGGGGCCTATGAAGAGGGAGCTTGGAGGGAGGGTTTGCTCCAACATTGTTGATGAGTCTTTGGTTTTCACTGGTCCTCCTCCTCCTCCCCCTCCTCCTCCTCCTCCTCCTCCTCCTCCTCCTCCTCCTCCTCCTCCTCCGCCTCCTCCCTCCTCCTCCTCCTCCTCCTCCTCCTCCTCCTCCTCCTCCTCCTCCTCCTCCTCCTCCTCCTCCTCCTCCCCCCCCCTCTTCTTCTCCTCCTCCTCCTCCTCCTCCTCCTTTTCCTCCTCCTCCGCCTCCTCTCCTCCTCCTCCTCCTCCTCTCCCGCTTCCTTCCATTCCCCTCCTCTCCTCCTCTCCTCCTCCTCCTCCCTCCTCCTCCTCCTCCTCCTCCTCCTCCTCCTCCTCCCTCCTCCTCCTCCCCTTCTTTTCTCCTCCTCCTCGTCCTCGTCCTCCTCTCCTCCTCGTCCTCGTCCTCGTCCTCCTCCTCTCCTCTCCTCTCGTCCTCGCCTCGTCCTCCTCCTCGTCCTCCTCCTTCTCCTCCTCCTCCTCCTCCTCCTCCTCCCCTTCTCCTCCTCCTCCTCCCCTTCTCCTCCTCCTCTTCCTCCTCCTCCTCCTCCTCCTCGCCCTCCTCGTTCTTCTCCTCGTCCTCCTCTCCCCTTTCTCGCCATTTTCCCCCTCCCCCTCCCCAAACGACGAATCAACACCTCGTCCTTCGCTTTACGGCCCCCCCCCGCCAGCGTCTGTGATCTTGCCCACGACCGCGCGGGTGTCTCTGCTGGACGGAGGCGCGGGATAACCTTCGCTCCCATCGGCCCTGAACAAGAAACTGGGAAGGAGAAAGAGGAGCAGGAGGAAGAGACGGGCCTCCTCCTCCTCCTCATCCTCCTCCTCCTCCTCCTCCTCCTCCTCCTCCTCCAACGTCCTTTCCTTCCCCTTTCTCCCTGCGAGCTCCGAACGGGCGTGGCGTGCGAAGCGGGAAGAGGAGAGGGAATCGGGGAAGGAACAACGAGAGAGGATGAGGAGGATACGGAGGAACCTGATATGCGGTGTGCTGCTTGCTCGCGCATCTTGTTACGTGGGCGATCTAGTCCGCGCCTGTATACCGAAGGCCCGCGGTCTTCCCGTGTCGGACGGCAGCGCGGCACAGCCCCATCCCAGAAGCTCCAACGCGACCCAACGCGCGAGGAGATGGAGAACCGCAGGCGGCTCTGTGTCGTTTTTTTTGTTTTCTTTGTTCTCTCTCTCTCTGACTCTTTCTGTAGTTCCTCCCTCTCACATGCGTGTCTATCATCCCTGGTTTATCTCTCTGCCCATTGCACATATCTCAGAGTGAGGGGGCCGATCGGTCATTCACTGCCCCTGGGCGCGTGGCCGAAGTGAGGTTATGCGGTGCGGTGTGTTGCTGTTGCTGCTGCTGCTATTACTGTTGTTGTCGTTGTTGTTGTTGTTGTTGTTGTTGTTGTTGATGTTGTTGTTGTTGTTGTTGTTGTTGGACCCTCGCACTGGAGAGTGCTTATTGTTGATTCCCGTCTCCGGGGCACATGGTGTTTTCTTACTTAACATGGTTCTCCCGGGGCTCGCACCCCGTTTTTTAAAGGGAAGGCGAAGGGTCACCAATCTGGGCCCCTGCCCCCCGCTTTACAACAACAGCGGGTCCCGCCTGACACTTCCTCATGTTTGTTTCCCAAATCGTGCCCTCGCGCGGAACGTCCACGCACAATATTTACAGGAATCGCGCTCTCGCGTAAAATTTCCTCTCAATTTGTTCAGACGCCGCGCCCTCGACACTCAAAAGTCACGCTCTCACTGTGGATTTCCCCACGATGTATTTGGGAATCGCGCTGTCGCTCGAAACTTCCTCCATATCCATGCAGGACTCACGCTTCAGCAACCCGCCTGCTCGACCTGGCCGCGTGGGCCCGCCCTCCCGACCCGCCCGTTAGGGTCCACGTGCCCGATTAGCTGGTCTGGTTCTGCCACGTTTTTTCTGCTCCTACCCCCCTTGTCCTGCTACTCTCTCTCGTGTTCCATCCTCCTCCCTCCCCCTTGTCCCTTCCTTTCATACGTCCTCTCTTCCCTTGACTTAAAAACTGCAGAGAATTCGCGCGGTAAACAATATGTGCACATATATATATATATACATATATGTATGTATATATATGTATATATATATATATATATATATATATATATATATATGCACCCCCCGCGGAGGTACACTCGACTACGAAGAAAACGGGCGTCGACGGTTTGGAACATACGTGTTGAGTGGTCCGCAGGCAGATAGAAGCGAACAATATTAAACTGATTGTCGTTGTTGCTGTTGTTGCTGCTGCTGTTGTTGTTGCTGCTGTTGTTGTTGTGTTTGCTGTTGTTGTTGTCGTCGTTGTTGTTGCTGTGTTGTGGTTGTTGATGTTGAACATTATTACTTCTAAAGAATAATTATTGTTGGGGCCCCTGGTGCACGACCCCCCCGCCGCGCCTAGGCCGCAGCCTCATTTTCATCATTTTCGTGAGGAAGTCTCAGGCAAAACGGGTTGGTCCGGATCCGGTTGTGTTGTTACGACCGGTTTTCCCTTGCAAAAAATAAGCTAAAGTGGACATTTCTTGTTCTAACATAACCAAACTTCAAGAATCCCTTGCAAAAAATAAGGTAAAGTGGACATTCGCGCGCGCAAAACGAAATCCTTCCAAAACCTTAGTTTTCGTAGCGATTTTAACATAAAAACATCAAAAAACCAATGGTTTTTCAAAAAAAAAAATGTCAAAATTTCATCCCGCGCGCTCTTGCGGATTCGTAGGAAACCCAACACTTTTTAATCATTTCTGTCAAACGGACTTTTGCGAGCAACTTTTTCGAACTTCTGCAACAACGGTTGCGCACCTGCCAGGGCCATCATCCCTGTCAAATAATACCATGCGGGACACATTCGTTTTTTCTTCGCGCGCGCACGCCGTCGTCGTCGGCCGCGGGGCCCTGAATAGTAGCCACGGTCGTCCGCATGCCACGAAGTGAAGTGTCCGAACGTCATAGGGCGGGAAGCTGGGTGTGGGTGGTGGCGAAGAGTCGTTTGGAAATTTGGTAGAGCTTGAACCGGCCCCCCCACAAAGTGGGGGTATTGCCCGCCTCCTATGAAAACCCTGGCACTGGTGAGAACGGTGTGTCCCCACGTGCTAGTAATTGTTGTTGTTGTTGCTGTTATTGTGATTGTGGTAAATGTTATTAATGTTATTACTATTACTATTATTATTATTATTATTATTATTATTGTTGTTATTGTTGTTATTATTTTTATTACTACGAATATTATTAGTATTATTGTTATTGTCATTGTCATTGTTATTGTTATTGTTATTGTTGTTGTTGTTGTTGTTGTTATTGTTGTTGTTGTGGTTGTTGATGTTGTTGTTGTTGTTGTTGTTGTTGTTGTTGTTGGTGTTGTTGTTGTTGTTGTTGTTGTTGTTGTTGTTGTTGTTGTTGTTGTTGTTGAATGTTGGTTTCAAACAATGAATTCCCACACTGCGCTTTCGCGTGGGACCTCCTTACAATGTATACCGGAATCGCGCTCCCGCGTGGGACTTCTTCGCAATGTATTCAAACGTCGCGCCCTCGACACTCAAAAGTCACGCTCTCGCTGTGGGTTTCCTCACCGAATTTGGGAGTCGCGCTCTCGCTCGAGACTTCCTCGCGATTCATGCAGGACGCACGCTTCAGCAACCCGCCTGCTCGACCTGGCTGCCTGGGCCCGCCTTCCCGACCAGCCCAGTAGGGTCTACCTGCCCGATCAGCCCGTCTGGTTCAGCCGCATTTTCTCTGCTCCGAACCCCCCATCCTAGTACTCTCTCTCTCTCTCTCGTGTTCCGACCTCCTCCGTCCCCCTTGTCTCTTCCTTCTATCCACCCCCTCTTCTCCTGCCTTGGGGCTGCGCGAAATATACGTTGCAGCTACGACAAGTACATCCTGGATGGGGGTACGATCGAGCACGGATAGGGAGGGTATTGAAATTTCGGGATATACTTGTAGAGCGGCGCGTGATCAGGTAAAAGTGAATCGTATTAACATGATTGTTGTTGGTGGTGATGTTGTTGCTGTTCTTGAACTCTTACGGCTGAGGAATAATTGTTGTTGGTCCCCCTTCCGGTAACATATCCGCTTTTCAATTTAAATGCGCCTCCCGCGGCTCGCGCCCTGTTTCTTCTAAGGGGCAATATTCGTGTTCGAACTACGCCCCTGGCCCCAGGACAATAACAACAACGGCTCCCGCCTGATACTTCCTCGCGATATACTGACAAATCGCGCTCGCGCTAGGGCCTTCGCTGCAATCTATCCATCGAGCTTCCGCCTGTGACTTCCACGCACTTAATTTAATCCAGCGTCACGCCCTCGCCATTCAGGAATCGCGCTCTCGCCTAGGACTTCCTCAGTGCGTACTTAAGGATTCGCGCTTTTGCCAAAGACTTCTCGGCGAACAAACGGGAATCACGCACTCGCGTAACATACGTGCTTTTTGTTTTTTCAATTGAAGTGCCCCTTTCTGGGCTCGTTGTGCTTTTACCGGCGAAAACCATCCTCCTCAAACTGTGCCCCTGGCCCCCGCTTTAGAATAACAGCTGCTCCCGCCTGACACTTCCTTGCGCTGTATTGAAGAAGCGCGCTCTCGCTGGGGATTTCGTTGCAATGTATCGAAGAATCGCGCTCTCGCTTGATATTTCCTCGTAACCTATTCAGGCGCCGCGCTTTCGACGCTCAGGACTTGGGGCTTCCTCGCAATTGATTCAGGCGCCGCCCCGTCGACACTCAGTAACTGCTCTTGCTCTGGATTTCCTCGCGAGATTTATTTTGGAATCGCGCTGTCGCTCAAGGCTTCCTTGCGGTTCATGCAGGACGCACGCTTCAGCATGCTCGACCTGGCCGCATGGGCCCCCCTGTCGGGGTCTACCCGCCCGATCAGCCCGTCTGGTTCTGCCGCGTGGTTTCTGCTCCTAGCCCCCTTCTCCTGCTACTAGCTCTCGTGCTCCTTCCTCCTCTCTCCCCCTCGTCCCTTTCTTCCATCCGCCCTCCCTCTCTTTCCCTGCCTTCGGTGCTGCACGAAATGACGTTTCGGGTGCGAAATATATACCCCCAAGGCGGTGCGGTCGAAGACGACGAGGATGGGCGTCGAGGGCTTGGGATATACGCGTTGAGTTGCACGCGAACAGATCAGAGCAAGCAATATGAACCTGACCGTTGTTGTTGGTGTTGTTGGACTCTCTCTACGGAAGAATAACTATTGTTGATCCCCCTTTTGGTGAATATTCGGCTTCTTTGAATTGCCCCCGTGGGTTCGCGCACCGTTCTTTTCGACGCGGGGAATCGCTGCGGTCGAACTGCGTTGTCGCCGCCCAAACTACAACGACAACAACAATCGTTGTACCATCGCGCGCCACGCTTCCACATGCCACATGCATCCTTCTGGATGCCACGCACCGTCGCGGGGGATTTTTCTGGCGCGAGGGGCCCGACGTTTCCTCGCCCAGATCTCCCGCCCAAGAAAATATTGCCACCGCCTCTTCCGAGGATCTTCGACATCCACAGCTCGGGCGGCACATCGCCATCGCAACCGCCTCGCGCACGCCCCGCATCTCGGAGGGGGAGGAAGAAGGCGAGGAGGGGGGGAGACGAGGGAGAGGAGGAAGGAGAAGAGCAGGATGGAGGAGGAGGAGGAGAGGGAGGAAGGAGTAGTTGTAGTAGCAGTGCCTCCGGGGACGAGGTGGTTCTTACTTCTCGTGCCCACTGTTGCGCCGCCATCCTGCGGCGTCGGCGCGTGCCCCTGAACGTTCACGCCCCCAGGCGCTGCCGCTCCAATGCTCGCGCCCCCCACCTGCCCCTCCACGCGCTCCCAAGGAATTCCTGAAGTCAATCCTTCGACCCTCGATCCTTGGAGTCCCTGGCAGTCATCCGTCCTCCTCCTTCTCCTCCTCCTCCACATTATCTTCGCTCTCCAAACATGATAATTATGTGATCATGAAGGTTCAACAAAAACCTTTGGAAGCCCCCCCAGAGGCGATGCCGAAACGAGGGCCCCAGTCATGAGTAAACGGTGGGGAAGTATCAAACGGGAACGACGAGGGAGGACGGAAAGGGAATGGGGGAGGGAGGATGGATGAGGGAAGCAGGAGGAGGGAGGAAACAAGGGGGGCGAAAAGGGAACGGAGGAAGGAGGAGGGAGGAGGAGGGGGAAAGAGGGGCGGGGGGGGAGGAAGGGGGAGGGAGAAGAGGAGGGGGTGGAAGGAGGAAGATGGAGGACAACCGAAGGGGAAAAGGGGGGGGGAGGACGAGGGGGAGGAGGGGGAGGAGGAGGAGGAGGAGGAGGAGGAGAGGGGGAGGAGGAGGGGAGGAGGAAGGAGGAGGAGGAGAGAGAAAGAAGGATAACGAGGAGAGAGGCGAGGAGGAGGAGGAGGAGGAGGAGGAGGAGGAGGAGGGGGAGGAGGGGAGAGTGAGGAGAAGGGGGGAAGGAGGAAAAGGGAAGAAATAGAGACGGAGGAATGCGGAGGGAGAAGAGGAGGGGGTGGAGGAAGGAAAGGAGGAAGAGGTAGGAGGAGGAGGAGGAGGAGGAGGAGGAGGAGGAGGAGGAGGAGGAGGAGGAGGAGGAGGAGGAGGAGGAGGAGGAGGAGGAGGAGGAGGAGGAGGAGGAGGAGGAGGAGGAGGAGGAGGAGGAGGAGAGAGGACAGTCGCGATGCGAGTCGAAACGAACCTACGAGCGCTTACGAGCGAGCTTCTCGGCCTTGCTTAAAGCCTTTGGCCATCGATCGGTTTCGATCCGATTTAAATACTCAGCTCGATTCGCATTCGTTCGCCTGGGACATTCTTGACCCAAGCACCTGATGACATTACTGGCATAGTACCCGCACCGCGAGCAAAACCAGAGGCCCAGGGATTGATGCAGACGCATTGTGTGGCTACGATGTACCCAGCCCCCCCCTACATGTAATGTAACCCCCGACGGCAACGCAGAGAATCTACCGTCCACTGGAAGAGGTTTAAAACAAGGGGATGAAATCCACTCGGACTTGGCGGCCTGGGTAGCGGAGCTACAGCATATTTTACAGCGCTTGCCAGAATCATCAAGGACGTGACTAGTTGCAAACTGGCGGCACACAGAAGGGGCTGGAGGCGGCGGTGGTTCACGCGCAGCCTCTTTTTTCCTCCTCGGTCCACCGACTTTCGCCAGCTCACGCTCAGCATCAAGTGAATCGATCGTGGCACGAACAAGCCTGACACGAATCTGATAGGCCTCTTTTTCTATCTTGTGCACACGATAACGTTCGGACTCGTCCAATCGCACGCGACTGGCAGCCAGCCCAGCGAGCTCGTCCACCGCCGCGTTGCCGACCGCAAGCTGCCACGGCGCAACTCTCTGGGCAACCTGCAGCGGGGACAAGTGCGAGTTCACAAAGAGGACTGTGAACTCCGCTGGGTCCCGCCCCGTGAGGGCCTGGCCGACCTGGTGCCACAAATCCGCGTCCTCGCCGACGGGCCGCAAGTACCTCCTCGAGTACCAGCCGTCCGCCACGCCACTGTTGTCCGTGATGAAGTTGACCACTCCGCTCGACATCCTGACTGCCGTGAGCAGGGCGAGCAACTCTCCGCGGGGCACACTCTGCCGCACCCCTGGGAGCCCGCCCATCACCATGCCGTCGAGGACCAGCGGGTCGTAGCACCTGATGCTAATGACCGCCAGCCCGACGCGCCTGAAGCGGCTGTCGGCCGAGTCGGCGCCGCCGCTGGCGTCGCCGAACAGCCGCAGAGGCTGCTGGGCCGAACCGACCCCGAAAGCCAAGCAGTCGTCGTCGGCCGCGGCTGTGCCTGCAACGAGCCACTCCTCGGCCATCTGCGGGGGACTCACCGCAGTCCAGGCTGCTGGGATCATCCCCCGCAGCCAGTAGCACTCCTCGCTCTCGTGCCTGCTGAAGGCCTGCGCCAACAAGTCCTGCGACCGATCGTAGGCGGGCGAGCCGACGTTCTTGCAGCACGCCCACCCTCGATGGAACATGGTCTCGGGCTCCTCACCGCACCGAGCGCAGAGACGCGACAGCCCGAGCGCCTTCGCCCCTGCCGCGTCAACTCGCCGATCCCTCGGCCAGCTGCCGCCTGACGCCACCATGCTGAGCGCCTCCGCCATCCTGTTACCCCTCGGCATGCTGGCGAACTGCTGGTAGAGCTTGCGCAGCGACACCATGTCCACGCCGTGCTCGACCCCGCCGCCGCAGAAGTGCTCACTGGCCTTCTGCCACAGCTTCGCCGAGATCGAACTCTGCAAATCTGCGACCAATCCTGACGGGGCGTCGACGTCGACGAAGCCTGTCCAAGCCGTGTCAGGAAACTGCCACTCGATGACCTCGCCAGCGTCTGTCGGTGGCATGGCCCAACTGATCGCCGACTGAGGATTCCACTCATTGTCTAACAGCAGGGCCACCATGGCTGACAAGGGTCCGCGAATGTGCCGCGAACGATGCTGCGGCTCGACCTGCTGGAGGCGAGCAACCACCGTAGGCCAGGAAGCATGGACCCCTGCACGAAGGGATGGATGCTGCTGCCACATACGAAACCACAATCTGACACACTCTTCGGGCATACGAAGGGCTGGATCAACTGGCGTCTTCAGACCGATCAAAGTCGTGAGACAGCGGCCGCGCGCCGCTGACCCAACGGCCGCTCCGAGCCGTCGGCGGTAGGTGGTGAGGTAGCTGCCGAAGACCCCGTGGATCTGGTAGGCATACGAGCCCGCGGCCTGAGCCCCGAGCCTCTCAAGCTTGGAAGCCACCTGATACCTCCTGCCCGCCGACTTGTACTTCCTTATCTTCTCGTGCATCTTGCCATACTTCTGGAACCGAGCGCGACGCGTAGCTCTGGCGTGCACGCTGCCGCTGCCCAGGTCCGTGCCAAGGTACGCCGCCGTCCGCTGCGCCTTGACCGTGAACCCTGCTCGACGCAGAGCTCTCGATACCTTGACCGCCTCCTTGAAAACCGAGCACATCACCACGCTCTTCTGGGCCACTCGAAGATGCAGTCGAGCGAGGCCTCGGCATGTGTCTCGAAGGCACCTGATCAGATCACTGGTGACTGAAGCTGCTGACCCGACGGCGCGCTGCGATAAATCATCCACCCATATGCGGTGGCCCATGCGTGGATGGGCCGTGCATATTTTCTGCAGCGTGAAGTAGACAACTATCCGTGCAAAACGTGTCCCTGACCTCAATCCTTGAACAATAGATTGGGTAGGGATAAGAGGTAAGGACCAAGCACCCCTTTGGCCAAGTGTACGAACTGCCATACACTGGAGCGTCTCGAGGCATAACACCGCAGCGGGAAATCCCAACTTCAACCCATTCGGCAGCAACACCTGCCAACGAATACTGTCGTAAAAAGCTTCTATATCTAAAAGTCCGTGTCCTGATGGTACGCACAACACATGGCCGACCTCCTCCTGAAGCGTTCGGACGAACGCCTCGCGAAGGGCGGCGTTGCCCTGCACTGCTGCGTCCCAGTGGGCCGCCGTCTCATCGCTCCAGTCGCCCACGAGGGGCTCTCGTATGAGCGACCAGACGCGTGCGAACATCGTCAGCAAGCCGATGATGCGGTCGCCTCCACCTTTCTTCGGCAGCAAGCGGCCGAGCACCACTAGAACTTGGTGCGGCCACACCACCTGCTCTTCGCACAGCATGTACAATTGGGCCAACTCCGTGAGGGCAGACTGCGGGAGCCTCTCAAAGTCGAGAGGAGACATCTGATCAGCTCCCATGCCAGACCGTGGGCGCATCCGATGCGCCGCTGCTCGCACCATGTCCCCCGTGATCTCGGGGAGGATCTCGGTTTGAGCTCGCTCCTTTGCCTGCCGAAAACATTCCTTGACCTCCTCAACGTCATCTCGAGTAGGGCACCAAAGCTTGCGCCACTTGGCCGTCTTGTGGTCGATCACGTCCCTGGGGTGAAACAGCGTCGTGTCGTCCACTTCGACCTCAATGGGCACAAGAGGGTCGTCTTTGATGCTCTTGTGGAGCTTCCCCAAGGCTGGGGCTGTCTCCATCCACTCGCCAAACTCTCGCAGTGACGAAGCAAGCGCCCGTCGCTGGCACCTGCTAGCGATACGCTCCGCACTCTGTGCAAAAACCTCGATGTCAGCATGCTCCGCAACACGAATCGTTTTGAAGAAACTCTGCCAACGCCGCCATGATGGATCTCCATTCTTTCTGGCCTGGACTCGTAGTCCCGTGTGTGCCTGCTGAGGGCACTCTGAGACCAGCTCGCCGATAGATGTGAACAAAAACTCTCTCTGCTTGCCACCGTTCTGCCGCCTGGAGTGACGCCCCAAGCTGAAAAGTAGTGTGTGTAACCTGGCCCACCAGCCTGCTAGTTGATCACGCGACGCTGCCGCCCGATGCCGAACAGAATGATGTACCACGCTCTCTTTGAAACTGGGCCCAGCACTGCGACTGACCTCAGACAAGTCCTGACTGCCATGGTGCTCGTGTAGAGAGGTTTCAACAGCTCGCACCCACGCTGCGTACAAGGAACTGGCTGCCTGGGCCGAGCCCTGAGACATAAGCCGAACGGCTACGGAGGCGAGGACCGAGGAATGAAGGGGGGCACTGCACCGCAGGCAAGAAGCCCACGTCGGCTCGACATCGAGTCCAAACATCCTCGGGAACCTGAAATTCCACAGGCGACGAGTGGCCCCCATCGTCCGGAGCCTCAGACTGACTAGTTGCCTCGGGGGGTGGGGGCTGGGTACTTAATTCATTCACACTTGGAAGGTCGAAACCCTGGTCCGAAACAAGCGTCCCACCCGAGAGGACACAAGGGCTCGACCCTTGGTCAGACGCAGGGTCGACCTTCCCCGAATTGCCAGACGGCCTGGATTCGGACTCAGAAGACGCCGCCGCCACCTCAGAAGACGTGGCCGTCACCGCAGACGACGGGGGAGCCTTACTGGACGATGAAGCCGATGCCGCGACCTGGCCGATGTGAGCGACAGCGAACTCCGACTCGTGGGCCCAGGGGTCCTCCTCGTCCTCGAAGGGGTCCACGACGGGCTCGGGGGGGATGACGGCACCCATGTGTTCCCAGGGGTCCAGGCCAGGGTCCTCATCAGGATCTTGGGAGCTCCCCACACTGCACCAATCATCTTCGCACCCCTCAGGAGTCATCAGAGTATCCCCGAAGTAGTACTGGAAACACTTCATACGAGACTCTTTCGCCTGGGCCTGTTTTTCCGCATTTCTCTCGCGGGCAAGGCTGGACTTCGATCCTGGTTGAGGCGCAGTCCGTGGCCTCGCCACCTGGGGCAGCGACCTGGGCACCTCAAGGAGGCGCGTCAGCAGCTGCTCGCCTGAAGCCCTCAGTGTCAGCAGCAGCCCCGCGTGGGGCTTCCATGGCACCGCCGAGACTCCAGTGATCGATTGGATGTAGCCCCTGGCCGACTGGGAACAGATAACGTAATCGATGATGGAGCCTGACTCGCCAGCCTCGCAGGTGACTGTAATCTGCTCGGCCTCCAGCAAGCACGGCTCCCCCAGCAGGCGGCCGAAAAACTTGGAACGACGCATGATCTCCGACTTGATGTTCCAATCGCCGACGACGATCCACGGCAACTGGAACGAGTTGAGCATTGCCCCCAGCCTCTGGAAGCGCCCGATGTTGCCTGCCCCGAACTGCACGCTCGGGTGGCCGTAGAACACGACAATGATAACGCTGTACCCCCGCATATGGACGATGACGGCCTGGAACCCGTCGAGTGCCGCCTGCGCAGGGGCCCTCAGCTTCATAGCTGAGGACTTGGTGAACACGTTCTGCATCTGCAGGTGCTGCCGAGCCAATATCCACTCGCCGCCTTCACACGACCTGTGAACCATGGCTGCACTGACCTGCTTCCGCTTCGCTCTCGCATGATTGGCAAGGATATTAAAGCCAGCCCCCCTGGCCTTCTTGTCCCAAAACTTGAATTGCGACTCCACGACGTGAGTCTCGCATACCCCGATGAACTCGTACGACGACTTCGCTAAGAAATCCCAAGCTTTCTTGGACATCACTGTGACATTCGAGAAAAAGAATGAGCTGGATGTCTTCCCCGCCTGAGGCTGCTCAGGCTGCTTCACTGATGGTACGGTCCCTAGTCACAGGCCACCTGCAGGGCTGGCGTCCAGGACATCACCGTGGGCTCCTGGCACCGCCGCGCCCTTGCTGACGAGGTTGCCGTTCCCCTTGCCCTTGCCCATGGACTTGCCCAACGCCGCCTTCTGCGCAGCCAGCGCCTCGCGCTGAGCCGTGAACTTCGCGGCGGAGAGCCTCGCAGCCTCCCTCTCGATGTCGTCCGTACGGGCTTGCTCGGCGGCCTCGGCCTGGGCGGCGGCGTGAGCGGCGTCTGCCGAAGCTGCCTCCGCCGCGGCTCCGTTCCCTGCCACAGGTGCAGGGGGGGCCGCCGGCTCGCCACCGCCTGGGGTCGCCTGGCCGTCGCCCGTGCCCGTCTTCCGCTTCTTCTTGATCCTCTCGTCGACCTCCCTGCGCACCGCAGCGGCCCGCTCCAGCATCGCCTGGATGTCCGCCTCTTTAGTGCTCAAGGTGGTCTGGAGCTCCTGCAACTGAGTATGTACCAACCGCAGCTGCTCGCGCTCCTCCTCCTCGCACTCCAGGTCGTCGAGGCCCTGGAACAAGGCCTCGTTCCACGTGACCTTGAAGCTCGGCTTGCCCTCGACGACGGGGGCAGCGACCTTGGCGGTGACACTGGTGAACATGATGCCCTCAACCTTCGCCAACGCCTCAGCGGCCGCACGCTTGGCCTTCTCGGCCTGGGCCAGAACCTGCGCGGCCTGGACCTCCTTGTCGATGGCGATGGAGAGGCTGTCCTGGAGCCTCACCACCGCTGCAACTGCCTGCGAATGTTTGCTGTCTGCATCGCGCCACGCGCCATTGGCGCGACGAACTGCTTCAGCCTCTGCGCCAGGGGCGATGGTCTCGGGGCCCTCGGCCTGGAGCTTGGATAGCTCCTGCGAGACCACCGCCTTGAGCGCAGCCGACTCCGACTTCTGAACGACCTGCTGCAGCAACGTGTTCAAGTCCGACTCCTTGGGCCCTGGAGCAGCAGGCGACTCCGACGGGCTGGTGCCTTTGCCTCCTCGCTGAGTCTTCGGCACGTAGAGTTTGACCTTACGATTGCAATGATAGCAGCAGCCCTTGTTCTCCTGCAAGCGGTCATTCCACTCGAACTTGTGGCAACCCTTGCACTGCGAGTACGCACGGCTGAAGGCAGTCATGACTATCACACTGCTCCCTGTTTTCGTCGACACCAGCAAGATCCGTCGATGGCAGCTCTATGGGTGAAGTCCCCCAAGCACCCCGTGGAGGCACAGGCGAGCGGCTCGCGCAAAATGCTTGAGCCAAATTGCTTGAGGGAGGAGGAGGAGGAGGAGGAGGAGGAGGAGGAGGAGGAGGAGGAGGAGGAGGAGGGGGGGATGGGGGAGGAGGAAGAGGGGGAAGGAGGAGGAGGAGGAGGAGGAGGAGGAGGAGGAGGAGGAGGAGGAGGAGAGTGAGGAAAAGGGGGGGAGGAGGAAGAGGGAGGAAAGTGGGGCGGAGGAAAGAGGAAGGAGAAGAGGGGGGGGGTGGAGGAAGGAAGAGGGAAGAAGAGGAGGGATGGGGGGAGGAGGGAGGAGGAGGAGGAGGGGGAGCAGGAAAAAAGAGGAGGGGGAAGGAGGAGGAGGAGAAGGAGGAAGAGGCGGACGAGCACGAAGCGGAGGAGGCACTCGGAACTCGGAACTCGGAACTCGGGGGGCCGCGAAAGACCGTCACTCAGGACGGCGCTGCCGGGGGTGTGCAAGACAAGTTGATTTTGCAGACCGGAGTAGGTCCTTAGAAGGGCCTCAAAAAACTGGTTAGGTAATCTACTCGCGATGTGGAAACTGAGTGCCAACCTGATTCAGCACGAGCGTGACCTAACACTGCGCAAACACATACCTCTATCCCCAATCATCTCATACTAGCATCCTCCAACCTTCCCAACAATACAAGACACAACACGACCACAGACAAACATAAGCTAGCCTGCGCCTGCTCCTCCATCCGTGGCGGCCTTGAGCCACCTGTGGAGATATGCCTGGACCTTCTCATTGGCCGCAGCTGGTGGCGTCAGCTCGGGAGGTGGCCCAAACAAGTTTAAACTGAAAATGGGAAGACGTCTTCTTTCGGCCACTCTCTCCCTGCGCCGACGCACCGCCTCGGCCCTGTTGGCCGCAACCCTTGCCATAACAGCCTCTGACAACGGAAAAGGAAGGGGTGGGGGGGGGGGCAGCGGGAACACTACGCAGGTCAGAAACCTCTTGGGAGCTCCCTGGAGTCTCTGGAGTGGGCTCCCGGGCAAATGACATGGCGACAGAGTGAGTGTCATGATCGTTCTCACGAACGCCGCACACGTCCCTATCTTCGCCAATGATAGACCTAATTCTAGAATATGTTGACTGCTTCCTCTCGGATCTTGGAGCTACAAAGTCTGGGCCCAAACCTGGAGCCTCGGAGACCAGTGAAGCCATGGAACACATTTTTTTGAGCAGCTCACACTGATCACTGTCATTCTCCTCGCAAAATTGAATCTTCGGGGGAACCGTGTCCAGCATGGCTTGAGATAGTACAGAACACAGAGCTGGCAAGTATTTTTTTCTCTGGAGGTACGGAAGGAACCGTCGGCCTTTTTGCCCAACAACGCGTCATGGGCTCTTGGGCCGTGGCTGCACTTCCCTCCTCCCGGGGTGGATGTTATGAGCGTGGATAGCGACGGCATTCTGACAGCCAGAATTCCTGTCGGTGCTCTGCCATCCTGGCCAAACGCACACTAATCAAACTCCGTAAACGAGCACGCGGGAGCAGACGCAAAGGCCTTGGTGGGGCGGAAGGACCAAGATGGGACTGCTCTGGGCCCCCAGGTGGGTGACGCTGGATGTTCAACCCACTATGTAGCACCTGCACATGCAGCAACACATAGTAGTTCTACAATGGCCATGCATAAATCATTAGCGACCTGAACTTGGAGTCTCAGCCTGGGGGATAAAGCCGCCAGCCCCAATGGGGCATTCCAGGACCTCAGCGGAGGAGGGTCACCATCTTTCCACCTAGACGCGGAGAATGTTTCACATCCCCCCCCCCCCCCCCCCCTCCTACAACAGCCACTCTACCTGCTTTAATGTGAGCTGCCAAAAGCTCAACAGTAGACGGCTTACTCAGGTCCCCAACATCAGCGTCGAATAAAATATCTACGCACAGGACACGTATCTCCACATCAGGTAGCACAAGCCCCAACGCAGTTTCTACAGCACCTTGAATTTCACCAACACGTCGTTGGCCACAAAACAAATGGACAATAAAAACGGATCGGCGATGCAGTCTGCGAGGTATCATAGAAGCCAGCCTACCTGTATATTCGTTCCTATCATATGGCCAATCTAGAAGAATGCCGTCTACAGATCCTGGAGCAGGGGGGCCATCTGCCTTCATCTGGTCCAGGGCCTTCCTTGACCAGCCAGTAACATCCAGAAGAACATTCTGCAAAAACTGCTGTGCCTGCGACCGAGTATACAAAGCATTGAGGCCCCTGGCTGCTGGGTGGATCGGGCCTGAGGCTATGCAGGACGGGATTGAATGATTGAGGCATGAGACGATGAGTATCCCCGCTTGAAGGCAAGCTTCTTCTCCTGCTTTTCCTTATCCGCAAGCTCTATCAACACTTCTGGAGTGTGAGGCGGCAACTGCGTAACATGAAACACCATGCCAATCGGGCGCCAGGTCGTGACATGTCTGACCAGCAGCGCTCTCGGTTCAAACGTTCTTAAACATGCCAGGCATGTATTCTCAGCGGCATGTCTCCGAGCAAGGCCTGGCAGAGTAATATGATTTGCCCGAATGTGGGCGCCCAGAGAGGGTATGGTTTCAATCACAGAACCGCAAACAAAAAAAACTTGAAACACTTACGCGCAACCGGCTGAGGCAAGTCTCTGGCAGACGGAAGGCCTTCACTTTTCATCATGTTCAGGAGACGCTTCTCCCATCTAGATGCTTGCAGATCTCGTCTCGCCTTAGCAACAACAGCCTCCGTGACTTCCTGAATCGCACGCAACCAAGATCCCCTGGACGCTTTCGCGTTCTTAACCCAGGCCCCAGAGTCTGAAGATGGCATGGGCATGACCTGGAAAGCATGATGGGACGATCTTACCCAGGAAAAATCGTCCAGGATTTGATGCAACCATGAATTTTGTTTAGCCCTTACGTTGGCCTGAACGTACTCAGCGTGTAGTAGTGCCAGGAGAGGGATAGGTGCCGCTGCCGAGACCTGCCCAAATAATCGAAGCCGAGCAGCCAGTAGCACCGCAGTCACCACAGGCCTTAGTGCAGCGGACATGACGCCATCGTCTGTAGGGCATCCAGCCTCAAAGCACGGCAATCGCAACACACGCCTATATCTCCGTACGTATTGTGCACGCACTCCATCCATGTCACTGCTAAACATAGTATACCATGTACCTGCTCCATGCAGCGTAGAATTCATGACCAGTGAATCCGTGAAACTTAACTTAGGTACGATAGATGCGTTGGTGGCCCACTTGGAGGCTTTGCTAAGCACAGATAACTGTACCCGTGATTCAGCTTCGCGGTGCACAAGCTTAGGACCCAATAGCGCACGGTCAGTAATAACAGAACCTAAGTGTACTGCAGTGCGAACAACATTGATGGCCCCACCAACCAACATGGACCTCACAGGGTAAACCTTTCCTAATGAGTGAAACACATGACGCCGAAACTTGGCGGACCCAGGGCCCGACAACTGCAACGTCAGCTCTGTTTTACCAATCTTCAAATGAGGCACCAAGCCCACGCGCGCGTATGAGTTGACGGCAATTCTGCATAAGTCTTCCAGACTCTCCTCAACCACTGGTAAGGGCGCAAGCAATGCATAGAGAGAGACATCTGCATACACCATACCAGGAAACATAGCACCTGCGCCAGCTGCTGGACGGTCGTCAAAAATATTGCTGGATGGCACAGAGAACGAAAAGGTTAGCCCAATCTCCTTGAGCTCCCTAGCTATGTTGTTTGTGACCTCAGCTATTATGATCAGGAACAGCGCATCACCAAACGAAGTCCCTGGCCTGGTTCCTCTAAACGTAGCAGCAATACGCGTGGCTCCTGGAAACTGAAACCACCCAAACCTATGCGCCTCCTCCACCATAGCTTTGAAATTATCACCCACCTCCTGAGTGTGCAACGAGGGCAGCTCTTGCAATCGCTGCGCCAGGAGCGGGACATATGATGCAGGAAGGCCGGCTTGCTCCAATTACGAGGTGAGGGGCTCTGGAGAAACATCTGTCTTGATGACCAACTCTCTGATAGCCATATAGTATGCACTCATGACGTCCACAAAAAGAAAGTAGAGACAGAGACCAGCAGCTTGCGCGTATCTCTGTAGCACACGTGTAGCAAGCAACGCCAGCTGTGTGCCTCGACCAGGCACTCCAGCATACTGATGAGAGCCTACAGCAGACAGCATCGCCGGTATAAGCCTTCTCCTCAGACATGCATGATATGTTTTGCCAATGTGTGACGCTACAAGTATAGATCTAGACGCGCTAGGAGTATACACAGAACCACGAGCTTTGGGAATGCGGGGTAAGTCACCACCTTTCCATTGCAACGGTTCTGATATCAGTAGCGCTGATTTCGCAATGAGCGGGTAGAAGGCGACAGCCAATGAATCAGCGCAAGCGTGCGCAAACTTGCCATGTAGGCCATCAGCACCACCTGCACTGCTTCTAGTAAGCCGCAACTCCCTGTGGAAATCCTGCAATGTAGGTGCACGTGCATGCTTGCGAGAAACCACGTCAGCAGGAACACACCGATCTTGAAAAATGCTCAGGAAAGTGGCCGGCTCGACCTTGGCGGCCATTTCCTGTGCCGCAAATTGCTCAAGCCAAAGCTCAGTAGCCTCCTGCGCAGATGCCACGAGGTGTCCATCGGGCCCCTGGACAGCTGGCAATACCTTCGATTGACTGTGCTTTTTGCCAGCAGCTCCTAGACGACGCAAAGCTGCGAATGCGTCCCCAAACTCACGATTCGACCAGAGATCCCCAATGGACTGAGCCACCTCATTCAACTTCTCATCCAGTTCGGCCCTGGACCTAGCGTGCGCCGCCCGATGTAAGGGGCCCAACAGTAGGCATCGAAAAGCCTGAACCCTAAGATGCAGCATGCGGCACAACAGCGCCAGCCCAGACCATGACTTAGGGCCAGTAAGGCCCTTCACCGTAGCTCGAATATCCCCAGGGAACGAATGCCAGCGATACCTCAAGACAGGTTTCCCAAGTACCCGACGCTCCCATGTACCACCCAACGCAAATAAGACACCAGGGAACGCCTGCAAACTATCACGAGCCTGTTGTCCAACCCGACCTGCAGATGCCAGCGAAGCCAGGTGCTGCTCGGGTAACTCATCTTCCTCAAAACTGCATGGCCCGTGCGTCTTGACAGTATGCCACACTTTGAACACTGCGCCGAGCCAGAGCCTCGCAACAGAGTAGCGGACCTGTCGCAAGGCGCGGCGGTGAGTGCGCAAAGCTCGCACTGCCTCCTTGACACAACTAGACGATTCAGCCTTGTGAGCACCATTGTTGACAAAGCACTGCTCCATTCCTTCTCTGACAGATGCAGAGACCAGAGCACAGTGCTCAGTAGGAGGTACGTGCCACGGCGGTGTCATATGCGGGTAAAACTCGCAATGCGGCCCGGATCTCGAATGTACTTAGGGTCCACAAGGGGTTTCTTAGAAAACAGAGCCTTGGATGACCGTATCTGAAGAAATGGAAGTCGAATCGTAAGCTGGGCCAGAAGATGATCTGGCTTTGAAGCAGACAACTCTATATCATGATTCATTCTAGACCCAGATATATGCGGTAAGCAGGAAATAGGTACAACCACGTAGTCAATACGCCTAGTTGGGAACGGCGCTCCGGGAGGAACCCGAGTCTCATGATCAAACGCAGGCCCCAGGAAGGTGCACGGAACACAGAGCTCGAGGTCACGAAGAAACTTGTGGAAACACGAACCACACAACTTCTCAAACTCAGCACCCACAGATCCAACAGGCGCAGAGACGGTCGTTCCCAAGGTGGCGTTGCAGAACGCGCAGCAGACTTCCACCAAGCTTGAATACCAGAAGCCGAGTGCCCAGAGTGCGGAGCATGCGCCACGCAAAAAGTAACGCTGAGCGATGCCACTGCAAAATTCACAATGAGCACCGTCGGGATTGCCTCACCAACTGTAAGTCTCTGCCTAGAAATCGCCGTGTCAGGCCTTCCTGGAAGTAGCTGGAGGCCACGACGCAACCAGAGAGAGCACCCATGTGATCCTGAGTCATGCCGAGGTCCATGCAATACGAGGTAGGAGCCTCTGTTGGCCCCACCTGGAAACGGCATCCTGGTCTCTGCAGTTCCAACAATACCCAGCCCTTGGAGTTTGTGAACTGCTCGGTGAGTAGCTTTGGGCGTCCTGAAATAAAAGCTCCAACCATTCTTTTCCTTGTGAAGTATTCTGCGTGGTAAGGACATTGGCGAAAGCCATGCATATTTGCAGGCATGGGGTGCTCTCAACATCCTGGCAGTGCTCATGATTCGGAAGAAGGTCAGGTACATTGCCGACGTTAGCAACAAGCGGAGGGTACGCACTCCTCCCAACAGGATCCCAAATTATAAGACCCCCATTTTCAATTCAGGATATTGGGCTCGCAGGTCGCCCTGAAGCAACTCTATCCATGCCCGCTTAGCCGAGAAAAGATCTGGCAACATGGGGCTCCAGGGGCACTCCTCAGGGCCTTTAATGATACCCATCCCAGCCAACGCAGCTAAGGTATCAACGCATTCATTAAGAGGATAATGTGCGTGAGCATGTACATGTGAAAAACGTGATCTGACAACAGATGAGCATCTGGCACATGGAGCGCAAGCAGCTAGACAGCCCTCCCAATTCGTGTAGATCCCATTTGCCCTGTGCACCATGCATTACGACAACATTATCCATGTGACATTGAAATGAGACATCTCGGAACTGTGACTGCGTGGCCCAGGCCATGGCCCAAATCAATGCGAGTGCTTCAGAGACCATGCTCAAGTGCGTGGGCGATGCAGAAAACCTATCACGCTCAAACTCGCTAGCCAGACTCATCCAAAAATGCGAAACACCATCGCGAGAGACAACCATGACACAGAAGGCCCATGCCGGAGGGGTAGAATATGTACCCCCACTTCCATCAGTGTACACTTCGATTATGAAAGCATCTCTCAAATCCAAGCTCCACGGGGTAAGACCCGGGAAGAACTCAAGAGTGCAAGGTAGGAGGTAGTCCTGGAATGGTCGCCAGTCCTGATGATGCTGGAGACTCCATTGCGGCAGCAGACAGTCGGCTATGTGCGGCATAGGCGCGAAGTCTGTCCTGGCAGCGCCTGAAAACCTTGATCACTCCGATCGTCAGGCAAGCCGATCGGAGCGGGGGCAGATGCGACCCCTCTCGTGCAGCCCTGTCTCGAGCATCGCGAGTTGCCCGATCCAGCTCTTCGTCGCTGTCGTGGGGGCCAACTCTTGTCGATATCCCCAGGCGATCTCGGCTGCGATCTCGATTCTCGCGAGCATGGCCGCTCTCTGGGGGCGCGGCAGACCTCTGTGCCGTTGAGGCTCTCACTGGTTGCCCCCGACGGGCAGCTCGATGATGCGGTAACGTAGCCGAAAGCGACGAGGTCAAGGCTGACCCATCTGAATGGCTGGGCTCCACTGGGACGTTCGGGGCCTGCATCTGAGCCTGGCTCTGAACCTGCTGAGCAACGCCATGTAGTGCATCTGGTGGAAGCGCCAGCCCAGTGCCGTGCGCCATCGCCATCACCAGAGCATCGTGCTTGCCTTGTACGGTGGCCAGCTGACTCTGATATGCAGACACCGATGAAGTGAGCGTCGCAATCTGTCTTTGCATTGCCGCCATATCGGGGAGCACTCCTGGCAGCACGTGTTGAGCAGGCAATGGATGACGATGTTGCTGTCCACCTCCGCCCAAGTCTCTTTGATCCTGAGCCTGCGGAGGTTGGACGCCCACGCGTAGAGAAACTCTTGGAGGCTCTCCATCTGCATCTTGCGGAATATCTTCTTCCTCGTCCAAGTCCGCTCCAGAAGGAGCATCTGCTAGAATCTCGTCCATAGCAACCTGGTGTCGCTGGACCCACTCCGTCGCGAAGGAGAATGCAGCTTCCAACTTTATGAGCCTCTCCTTCGTCTCGTCGATGTTCTTGCTGACTTGCTCTTGCCTCTGCGCAGCGCGTTTCAAAGCCTCCTCCTGTCGGGCGCGCTGTTGTTTGTAGGGCCTGCAAAGATGAATGGCTGTGAGCACTGCAGCATGCCATGACCTCTCTTCGTGAGCCATCTCTCCAGATCGCTCTCGAAAACGAATGTTGCCAGCCAGAATCCTCAGCTGATTCCTGCAATCTGAAATGTACTCTCTGCGCTCGACCTCCGTCGCATCTTGATGCAGTTCTCCAGGGAAATGGTCGTGCATCCTGGCTTCTGAAGGCAACGCAGGAATAATGCCGGGGCTCTTGAAGTCGTTGTTTGTGACACCTTCGTGCTCGGACTCTGCTTCGTCTGCGAAAGTAACTGATGGTGAACGCGTACGTGCTCGAGACGACTGCCTGCGCATGCGACGTGCAGGCATGTGCCCGCCGTCTATGTCTTGAGACAGATGTCCACTGCTCGCAGGCTGTCGCAGGATTGGCTGGAGAGGCTGAGGTGGAGGAGGCACTCTGTCGAAACCTGTCGCATCTCCAGAACTCGTAGCACCTTTGCTTCGAGTTTTACCTCCTTTGATTTTGCCCTGCCTCGAGCGTGACGAACTTTTGCCAATCTCCTTCCTCACCATGCCGCAGGCCCGACACGTAGTCCTCTGCGGGGAGTTGGAGACTCCACAGGAAGTACACAACCAAAGAGAATCCGACATATTGAAGGAATGATGCCGTTGTAGTCTTCGTCGAGCGAGAAAGACGTCCTTGGAAGCCAACCGCGCAAGAAGTCAGTCCGTCGACCTCCTCTCTCGCTGTCGTCGATGCCAAGCTGGTTCTCGGCGTGTGCCCTTCGCCGTGAATCCAGCCGCGGCCAGCCGTACTCAACGGCCGGCTCGCTGGCTCTGGGCAGAATGCCAAAGAAAGGTAAACGTAAATGTTGGAAAAGGGCGGGCGGACGCCTCGCCTCGTCACCACAATGGCGGACCCAGACGGGACTTGAAAGGCGCCTGCCTGGCACTTCTGCCCGGAGCCTAGGAAGAGGAGGAGAAGGAGGAGGAAGAGGAGGAGGAGGAGGAGAAAAGGGCGCCAGTCCAACGTAAAACGGGAGGAAATCTCGGGCGGGAGCGCTGGCTTTGTGCGGACGGGGGCTGTCGGCGGCGAGCAAGAGCACCGCCTTGAATAAAAAAGGGAGGACGTCTCGAGCGGGAGCGTTGTTGTTGCTGGGGGGCGGCGCCGATGAGAGAAAGAGTAGCGCGCCTGTCCAAGGTAAAACGAGAGGACGTCTCGAGCGGGAGCGCTGGTTTTGTTGAGACGGCTGCTTTCGGCGGCGAGGAAAAGCACTAGTCCTGAGCAAAAAAGGAAGAAATCTCGAACAGGAGCGTTGTTGTTGTTGGGGGGCCGGTTTTGGCGGTCCCCCAAACCACTTAAGAGTGAGCCTCGTTTTCAATGAAGATGCAGCACGCGCCTCGGCGAGAGCGCCAGTGCGCCTGTAAGGGGTCCAACAATAAAAAATCCTGAATATTAGCATTCAGCGGCTCCCGCCGGATACTGCATCACAATTTATTCCCAAATCGCGCTCTCGCGCGGGACTTTCTCACAATATATTCAGGAATCGCGCTCTCGCGTGGGACTTCCTCGCAATTTATTCAGACGCCGCGCCCTCGACATTCAGGAAACACGCTCTCGCTGTGGATTTCCTCACGACTGATTTGGGAATCGAGCTGTCGCTCGAGACTTCCTCGCGATTCGTGCAGGACGCACGCTTTAGCAACCCGCCTGCTCGACCTGGCCGCCTGGGTCCTCCTTCGACCCGCCTGGTAGGGTCTACCCGCCCGATCTGTCCGTCTGGTTCTGCCATGTAATTTCTGCTCCTAGCCCGTGCTCCATCATCCTCCCTCCACCTTGTCCTTCCCTCCATCCTTCCTCTCTTCCCGTGCCTCAGGAGCAGCGCGAAATACAGAAATACACGTTGCAGGTAAGAAAGATGTATCCCCAAGGGGGTACGGTCGAGGACGAAGAGGGCGCGTATCGAGGGTTCGGGATATTCGTGTTGAGTGGCACGCGAGCAGGTAAGAGCGAACAATATTATAATGATTGTTGTTGTTGTTGTTGTTGTTGTTGTTGGTGGTGCTGGTTTTGTTATTGGTGTCGTTGTCGTTGTCGTTGTCGTTGCTGCTGTTGTAAATGTTGCTGTTGTTGCTGTTGCTGTTGTTGATGTTGTTGTTGTTGTTGTTGTTGTTGTTTTTGTTGTTGTTCGTTTTGTTGATGTTGTTGTGGTTGTTGTTGTTGTGGTTGTTGTTGTCGTTGTTGTTGTTCTTGTTGTTGTTGCTGCTGTTGCTGTTGTTGTTTTGTTGTTTGTTGTTTGCTGTTTGTTGTTTGATGTCGTCCTCGCCGCGATCCGGCCCGCGGCCCGGCCGCGACCCAGCCGCAGCCGCGACCCGGCCCGCGACCCACCCACATTTTTGTAACGACAAATTTGGCGGGCTTCTTCAGAGCCTCGCAGACTGCCGACGTCCCCGCCGCCCCCTCACTCTTATCCGCAACTGCGGGGTGCTGCGTATGGTGCGTATATATTAACATAATGTATGTGTATATATATATATAGATATAAATGTATATGGGTCTCCGTGCCGCTTCCGAGCCGTGCGCAGCATTCCCGCCCGAGACCCAGCATGCTTCATCCTTCTCCCCTCCCTCCCCCCCCCTCCTGCAATCCTCGTCCTCCTCGTCATCATCCTCCTCCTCGTTCTCCTCGTCGTCATCCTCCTCGTCCTCTCCCCCCTCCCCTCCTCCCTCCTCCTCCTCTCCTTCTGCCTCCTCCACTTTCTCCGCCTCCTCCTCCTCTCCTCCTCCTCCCTCCCCCCTCCCCCTTCTCCTCTTCCTCTCCCTCCCTCTTCTCCTCATCCTCCTCCTCCTCCTCCCCTCCCCCCCCCCGTCTCCTCTTCCTCCTTCTCCCCTCACTTCCTCCCTCCATCCTCCCCTCCTCCCTCTCCCCCTCTGCCTCCCCTCCTCCCCCCCTCCTCCCTCCACCTCTGCCTCCACCTCCTCCCCTCCCTCTCCCATCTGCCTCCCCCTCCATCCTCCCCTCCTCCCTCCACCTCCACCTCCTCCTCCTCCTCCTACTTCTCCTCCCCCTCAGCTTTTTATCCCAACTTTCTCTCTCCCTCCAACCGGCCCGTCTCTCCCTGTTCTCCTCCTCCTCCTCCTCCTCCTCCGCTCCAGCCCTTTCCGCTCCCATATCGACAACTCATCCCCCTGCTCCTTATCAGCGGCTCCTCCACGTCGCACCACCAAACGTGTCGCCCGAGACTTCATCCCAATGCATAGCCCTTAAGCTGGAACCTTCTGGCAGTTGCACCGATGGGGGCGAACGGTTTTCAACATGTGGCTCTGGCCATAGCGCCGCATGCATCCGTCCTACATGCATCCGATAGTTACAAGGATTGAAGGCGTGCCGTTTTCAACATGTCGCCCTCGCTTCAGCGCCGCGCACTTTCGTCTTCCACTTTTCCACGCTACAGAGATGGAGGGCGGGCCTTTGTCAATTAGTGGCTCTCGTCGTGGCGCCGCGCACATTCGTGTCGACATTCTCTCAAACAACGTGCCCAAACATACAGCATCGTGCAACCGCTACCATCACACCGATGGAGGGCGGCTCCCTTTCTACGAGGAGCTCTCGCTGGAGGGACGGGAAGGGTGTGTTGCAGCACCGCTGGCGCGCCCTGGGTATACTATGCTCTTCCTTCTCCTCCCCCTTCGTCCCTTACTACAGTTGGGGCGTTGACCTAAGGAACCCCAAATAAGGAACGAGGCCCCTTTTCCCCATACGTTCAACCTCGATTTCCCGTGGAAAACCTCAGGAAAACCAGAGGCAAACTTTGAAACATTCAAGGAACACCGAGCCCCTCCCCAACGAAAAGGGTTCCTTCTTCAACGCCCCGACTGTACTATGGTCATCCTGCTCCCCGCCCCCTCAGGGCCAACGGCGTCTGTGATCTTGCCTATGACCGCGCGGCTGGCGATGGCGCGGTCTCTGACAGACGGTGGCGGCGAAGACCCAGCTCTCCTCGGGGCGGGGCGGGGCAGATCGGGAAGGAGGGAGGGGAGGTTTGAGGTGGGATGGGGAAACATGCAGAAATACATAAAACAAAGAGTAGGTGGAGTCGGGGAGGCGGGGGAAGGTGAGGGGAGGTGACGGGAGGAGAAGGGAGTGGAAGAGAGAGGGAGAGAGAGAGAGAGAGACAAGAAAAACGAGAGAGATAGAGAGAAAGAGGAAGAGAGAGGCAGAGGGAGAAAGAGAGGAATACACAACAAGGGGAGAGAGAGAGAGAGAGAGAAAAAGAGAGAGAGAGAGAGAGAGAGAGAGGGAGAGAGGGAGAGAGGAGAGACATAGCACGAGAGAGAGAGAGATACAGAGACACACAACACATGCCCACATAATTATAGACACACACACACATATAAATAAATAAATATATATATATATATATATATATGTCTACATACCTACATAGCAAGTGGGGTCCACAGCGAGATGGCACAATAGGAACGCTTAAGACATACACGCATGTGTGTATATACACATAGGTGTACAAACGTATATGTCAGTTGTAAATCATCCTCCAATCAAGCAACATGTACACCTATGCTGTATATATAGGTTTGATACACATGTAAAACATGCACATATGTACGTATATCACTGTGTATATATATAACAAGACAAATATAGAGACGACATCAAATAAGTCGGTACATACATTTACACACATACATACAACGAGAGAGAGAGAGATATTTACATAAAAAACGAGAGAGAGGAACACACCAAAAGAAACATATATATATATATACAAAGTGACAACCCACTACAAACAACACACACAAGAGTCGAAGCGAGGCGCGCCGTGTCTGGCCAAGGGGGGCGACTCGAAGGGGGCACGGTGCAGGGCCGCAGCCCTCACATGTCGCTCTTGTGCACGAAATCAGACTCGAGCGAACTCCAATCCCCAGCGGACTTGTGCCATATTTCGTGGGTCCCTTCCGGTGTTACGAACTCCTTTCGTATCGTCAAGACAGCGACATCTAAGTCCCCCCATGAGACCTCAATGCGCACCGGGGCTCCCACCCTGCAGCGATCCTTGGCCTCGTTTTCGGCGACGATTGTTGTGTCCGTTATGCGCCCATGCCATTTTCTCAATGTGCCACAACCCGAACGACAATCAATGCTCAACTCAGCCAAATTCGACTCCGCTTGTTCCGGGGATCTCTCGAGCCAGGCCACCCGCAGTTCGACAGTGTCGCCCAGACTGTTGTCCGTCTGTCTGGACACGTCTGGCCCCCCCCCCCCCCCCCTTTCGACAAGATCACGCGCAGCATGCGTCTCTGGCGCCGTTGTGGTCTGATTTTCGACGGGCCCGTCATTGCTATCCAAGCAGCAACCCCGTACAACGCATTCGTCACCACCACGGTGTTTACACGCTTCTGGCGGTCGTGCGGCAAACGTTTTTCGTTTCTTCAATGTTTTGGCAATCCTGTCCTTGCGAAACCATGAGCTGTCTCCGGGCGGTCGAGATCCGTTTGTCCGATTCTTTGTCGCCTGGGTCTTCAATGGCAGGCTTCCGCCCGAGATATTTCACGCTGTCGCTGGGGGTGCAACTTCGACCTCCAGTCCGCAAGCGTCCGCGTCCTTGCGCGATATCTTGCCGGCCATCTTTGCGAGGTTGTTCATTGCCGTTGTTTTGTCCGAGTGCAAGGACAGGCCCCTCTCAGAAGCAGAAGTAATGAGGTCGCCCAGCAGCTGCTTCAAACTGATGCGAGAAACCGAGATGACCAACGCGTCGCCCATGAACCACAAGTCCGATCGGACAACGACTTCTGGCAAACCCATACGAATACCAAGACCATGCCACAAAAAATTGCCCTTCGCGGAACAGTCCTCAACCACCATGTGGAGGGGCAGCGAACTCAAAAGCCGGCCTTGCTCGTTCGGTTGGTTTGTGCTCGGGCTGTTTGTCCTTCGCGCGCGTGCGATGTTAAACGTATACATCAAGGGGGCACCCCTTGTCTTTTTAACGGTCTCCAGGATGCTGCGTGTTTAGCACTATCGAAGGCCTTCTTGAAGTTCAGCGTTGCGAGCCGGCATCTTGGATTCTACTCCCAAGCCGTCTCTTGTAGCACTGACGACGACCATGACTGATCCGCCCTGCTAAATCCGCGCCGGAAGCCAACCTGATATTTCGCTGGCCTTTCTCTAAAAATGGCTGGTGTCTCTCGGAACGTACCCGGGGCAATCATGCGCCCACTCTTGAACTATCATCATCGAGGCAAAGGTTGACAAGACATTGTCGCCACCTGATTGGAATGTCACTGGCGCCGCTACTACTTTCCATTGTTTCTTCGTCGCGCCCGGAACCGCCAAGCGCCGAGATAGAATTGAGAAGCTGCAGAACAGCTCGCGCCAGCGCGCCGCCGCCATCCTGGAGCATCTCAGCGACAGCGCCTCAAGTATCTCTGCGCGCTCCGCAGAGGAAGTGTAGAACTGTGTCAGCATGCTAATTTGTCGTGGATGGCGCTTTCCCCGTCGCTCGCCATGGGCGCCTGTTTATTGGCGCGCGTGGACGGCCCGGGCTCGTGCAACTCAGACGAACAATCTGCAAATTCATTGGCCATGGACTCTCTGTCCACTTGCTCTGCGCCCTTGGAGACTACCGTGGAGTAAATCAGTTTATGTTGGCTCCACTTCTTTTTCGCGGGTCGGCTCTCTGGTTTTTCGCCTGGCCGAAATATTTCCGCGCGCCGCTCCTTGCGCCCCGAGCGATGCAATTTCCGCGGCTCCCTTTTGATCTTCATGCCTGCGCTGGCCTCCTCGCTTGAAGCAGGCTGAAGGCGTCTCCGGCGCTCGAGAGGACTTTGGATCATGGAGTTCGTTGGTCGAGCGCCTGCGGTCTTCTGGGTCCTTGCAAATCCTGCCGTCGACGTGGCATTTGCCATCGATGATTCAATTTGTTCGCTCCCCCCATGCGGGCCACTTGGAAATTACAGAGTGCGAACTTCTTTCAATTGGCGCCGTTACCTTCGCAGCTGCTCAATTATGTGAGTTGAATAAACCCTCCGGCGGTTGGGCGTTCAGACGCGCGTGGGGCGCGCCGGAATCCTTCGGGCGCCCCTGGGACATCTCCCTCCAAGGGGTCGGAAACGCCGCCGAAGCCTTTCGGGCCGGGGACCTCCTGGAATCCGCGGGGAAGCCTGGAACCTTCTCGGGGCCCTCAGAGGGGCCTCCGAACCGTCCGGGAAACCCCGCGCGGGGCCCGCGACCGATGGCCCATCGCATTAGCCCCGTCACCCCGAAGAGGAGAAGGACCCATCCCATCTCGCATGCGAGTCCGCGACCAGGACTGGCATAGCAGACCGGCCCGCGCTGCTGCGATCCCTGCGATGGGCTGAGACGACTTCACCCGCGCCTCAAGCCAGCGGAGCACCTCCTGGCCTCGCAGGTCGTTGTCGGAACCGCGCATGATGCCGCAGCCCTCACTTGCCCTACCTTCGCGGCAAGGGGCCCTGCCGAGGTAGCTCATCCCGCTGAAGCTCGGGCGCCCTGGCCCATTCAAAGGCCTGGCGCAGGCGCCCCTTGTCTGAAGCGCTCTAGACCTCTTCCTTCAGAATCTTGATCGCGAACAAGCACTCTCTTCTGTTGCGGATTCAGCCGCTGCTACTCCTGCCGCGCCTTTGCGCGCGCCGCGCGTCGCCTGGGCATCCTGGGCTGCGGTGTCCATGGGCCCCTGCGCCCGACGCCGATCGAGGTGCGGTAGTTGCTGGGTCTGTCGTGGCTTGCCCCGCAGTGGCGCAGTTGATGCGCGATGTGGGGCCGGCCCTGAAGCTTCATCTCGACCTGCGCCTTCTCGAAATTGCTGACGACCGTGCGTGGCGACGCCTTGGAGAGCGGGGCGGCGGGGTCGCATGGCGGCCCCCGGCCCCCCGAAGATCGGCGGGGGCGTCGCTCCTTGCCCCAGCTCTGTGCCTGGCAGCGCTCGAAGAAGACGTGGCAGCTTGACCTGGCCCCTGGAGAACTTCGTGTTGAAACGAAAAGAAGCTCGCAACAACTTTGTGAGCCTCGCTGCAATCCACTGCCTAGTCGGAAGCTTTGACGTGGCCAGCAAGCAGTGCGTCGGCAAGATCGTGTCATGCTTCGTGCTTCGCGGCCGCGAGCTTCATGATGTCCTGGCACCTCCTGGCGTACTCCATTACCGTCGCCTGGTTCAGCGAGTTCGCCTCGAGGAAACGGGCGCCCTGCTCGGGCGTCCCTCGGCTGGTCTGCTCGATATCGCTTTCTGGTCAGGCGGGCCACGATTCTCTGTGCCCTCGACTGGTCCGAGGAGCGGGTCTGTCCGATCATCGGAGTAGCCATCGCCGCCGCGGGCCTCTTCTTGGCCATCAGGCCGAAGACCTCGCGGCCCCTTCTCGTCGTCGCGGCCGCGCGGTCGCGGGCAGGGTGCTGAGGCGCGAGAGGAGAGGCCAGGCTCCGGGCCACCGCGGCCCCGAGCCGAAATCCGCCGTGTTGTGCTCCGACTGCATGCAGCGATGATGCCGGAAAATCGGATCACTCCCAATCGATGGGCAAGCGGCTTCGCGACAACGCGCCAGAGTCCCAAAGTTTGTGCTTCTGCCCTTGGGCACGGCCAAAGTGGCTCCCATGTTGCCCCCGCGGTTGAAATGCATCGCCCCGAATTTTCTGGCTGCCCCGAACCTGCATCTCGCCGTGGCCGCGGTCACCCGAGCCTCTGACGCCCCGATGCGCCCCGGGCCCTCCATGCGCGCAGCGAAGGTATGCTTCCGGTGCAAGCAACGATGCCTGTCGTGCCGGCGCCCGACGCGGCGGCCTCTGCGCACCGCGTGCGTCTGAACAAATAAGGAAACCTCCGCGATGATCGCGCGCCGCTTCGCCTCTCGCGCAGCGGCGGCCCAAAGTCGTGCCCCGCGAGGTCCCAGGGGCGAGGCGTAGTCGTGTAAAACTCGAAGTGCACCCAAGAGCTCCCCCCCACAGGAAACAGTCGACCAGGTGCTCCAAAAACTTCTGAACCTGATCCCCGGAGACCCTCGGGCGTCAGGAAAACGGCAGACATGCTTGACGCAGCCGCTCGCGCTTTGCAGGCCTATGCTCGACACCCCCCGCCCACCGTCGATGCGTCGATGCGTCAACCCAAACACTCGCGCCTGCAGCGCTCGCCCCCTCGCGCGCTCGAAACCCGCCCCCCTCGAACGCTCGCGCGCCCTCTCCCTCGCCTCCCGGGCCAAACCCGCGTAGGTGCCAATGGCGTTAAGCTTGTCACAGTGTGAAAAGAGATCGCATTGCTCGTCGGAGATCAGGGGAGCGGGGTCGTCGTCGCGAATAGACGGGGGCCTCTCGACGCGGGCCGTCTGGCGGATCTGGCGCTCGCGGATTTCTCGCGCTAGCCCGAACGCCCGGCGCCGCCCCGACGTGTTCAAAGATCCCCATCAGCGGGGGCCCCCCGCTTCCGCGCCGCGCGCGCTGGCGCCGGCGGCGAGCGAAATAAATCCCGCAGCCCCGGAGGATCGCCCAGCGAGAGAGAATCCTTGGCATCCGCTGTGGCAACGTAGAGACGCTTAGGAAACCGCCGCTGGTCCGGGGACGGCTCCGCGGCGGGCGCTGGAGCGGGGGCGCCCGTGCGATCCTGGGCCAGGCAGGCGCTGCGCCCGGCAGCTTGGAGGACGGGCGGCGACGGCGTAGATGGGCCAGGCGACAGTCTCATGCCAGACCAGGGCCCCAGTGAACTCCGGCATTCCCCCCCCCCCATCAGAGGTCCTGGACGAACTGGTGATGCAGGCTGGGCTTGTGAGCTAATTTCGCATCCATATAAGGTCGGACAAGCGGATTCTTCTCAATCGCATAACCGCGCTCATCTGGACCACGCGACATGTTCTGCTCGAGACCCTTGACTGGGTCAGAACTGCCGTCGCCCAGGAGGATCGGGACGTCGGGGGCCCGGGGGCCCACCTCGGGATGGGCGCTATGGCCAAGTCGCAAGGTCGCACCGCGCAACTCGCCCCCCCACCCCCCCCACCTGGCGCGCACGAGAGGCTTGGCCCCAGGAGCTCGCGAGCGGCCCCGCGGCGGGCCTGCGCTCGGGGAGAAGGCGTGGCACGACAGACGCGCGAGATCATCGCGTCCTGGGCTCTCTGCGGAGACGCGGGCGACGAGGTCGCCGAAACGCGAGCGGGGTGCGTCTCGTTCGAGGTGGAGATGACGGCGCTGGCGGTCTCCGCCGCTGCCCGACGGCGAGCTCGACGACGTTTGATTGAACGCGAGGAGCCCCGCCGCGCCCGCTCCACCTCTGGCAGAGGAGGAAAAGGAAAAAGCTCCCTCTGACGACCCTCAGGTGGCTGGCCGCCCAAAGAAGGCTGCGCGCGAAGCTGGTGGCAACCCGCGAAGACTCTCGCAACTGGCCCCGTCGCGTCCCGGGCGCGGTTCGGGCGCGTGTCCGCGCCCAGCTTCTTGAGCCGCCTCTGTGGCGACTGGGCGCTGTTCTCGCCCCCCCCTGCGCCGCGACCGCCTCTGGTCTTCCCCGGCCTCGCCTGCCCCCCGGCCTTCCGCAATTCCATGGCGACCGCGGCCCCGTTCTCGACGCGGGCAACGGCGTGCTCCGAGAGGGCTGGCCAAACCATGGCGCCGTGGCGGCGCAGGGTCCAGATCGCGAAGTGAACGCCCGCCGAGTAGGGGGCGACCCAGGCGAGATGCGGTGCGCCTCCTCTATCAGCTGGAGCCCCCTGACGATTATTTTTACCGATTGCAAGGCCAGCGCGTTCAACTGATCGACGGTCACCATGCTGTCATCACTCGGCACAACGCTTCACATCCTTAAGCTGAGCGATCACCAGCGACGACTTCCGCCGTGCGACGCCAGTGCTCATGGCGCGCGATGGGCGGCATACCCTTGTCCCGCATGGGCTGCGTCAGCCACGTGGTGGTGCGCAGCCCGTTCAGCCCGACGCCGCCCACTGGCTCTTTGCCCATCATGATCTCGACGGCGTCCGCGAGAAGCGCGCCGCCGCGCCCCTGTCAAGGCGAACATCACGGGCAGCGCCCGCAAATCCTCGCCGCGGTAGATGTCCAGCTCGGATCGTCGAGCGTGCTCGGTCAGCTGCGCCTGGCTGCCCGTTCTCGATGATCCAGATGCCGCTGACGATGGCGTCGTCGGGTATCTCCTTCACCTCGCCCCCTTGTCCAATAGTCGCCCGACTCTTCCGCCGCGAACCAAGTGCTGCCTGCAGGGGCGGGCCGCGCCACCGCTGCCGCTGGCTGCGCCGCGACTGCTTGCCCAGCGGTCGCAGCGTCTGCTTGGCCTCCAGCAGCGCGCCCGACTCGGCAGACCACGATGTTCGGGCCGCGTCGGCGCTGGGCTCGATGATCATATCCAATGTCTCTGTGAAGGGCTGCGGGGACGTGCCGTGGTTGAGTCATCTGAACCCCGTCCATCTGGCTACGAGGCCTCCCGCCCTCGGCTTGGACCCATCAGAACTGTTGCGCGCCGATCCATGGGCCAGAACGGCTTTGTCCGCAACTCCGCGTGGATCCTTCCCCGTTAGATTTTGGGCGCGCGATTGGGTCGGACGGGGAGGGGGGGCGAGGACAGCTCGGAACCTCGGCTTGGGCACTGTGGTTGGGGCTTCGTGGTCACCCGGGGAAACCGGCACTTTGCAGGGGGGCTGGGCGCCCCCGTGTCACGTGCAGACAGTTCCTGCAGCAGAACTGTTTGCGATGACCAGTTCAGTCCAGCTGGCCACTCGACCCGTCGTCGGTGAAATTCGCCGGCCCAGCGGGCGGGCCAAGGGCGCGCTTGGGTCACTGGTAACTTGTTAACTATATTTCTGATTCGCGCGCGCGGGGCCGCCCCCGGGGGCCCCAGGGCGAAAAGTGCCCCAGCAAGGTCCCGGCAAACTCCCGGCCATGTCCCAGCAGGCTCCCAGGGGCGCTCCAAGAGCCAAGAGCGCTTCAAGTGGCCTCCAAGAGAGCTCAACATGGTCCGAGATGGTCCAATAGCGATCCAAGACGCCCCAAGAGGCCTCCAAGAGACATCCCACGATGGCCCACCGCAAAGGGGGAAAATAATGATTCCCCTGAGGCATTTGCAAGTTTTTGGCGTTCTAGCCTTTTTCGGCTGACCGACGCTCCAAGACGGCCCAAGAGGATTCCAGGATCACCCCGGCGCGGCCCAGGAGGCCTCCAAGAATGCCCAAAACGGCCCCAGAGGGCTCCGAGACAGCCCCAGAGGCCTCCAAGATGGCCGAAGAGGCTTCCAAGACGGCTCCAACAGCGGGCCTAGACGGGGGGCCCGAACGAACATGTCGAGCTCTAGGCACAGAGAGGTCTCATGGAGGTCCCAAGAGCAAGAGGCCCCCAAGAAGTCTCCAAGAGGCCCCCGAGAGGTCCCAAGGGGCCCCCAAGATGCCCCCGAGAGGCACCAAGATGCCCCCACGAGGCCCTCGCAAGCCCCCGAGAGGCGCAGTGCCGACGACCGCTCTGCCAGTCGACCGCGGTGCGCAATATGGGCCAGCGGAGTGAGCGAAGCGATTGAATAAGTAATGATGGAAGTGTCAGAAGTACCCGTTCGAGCCCGAGGCTGGATTGCGATGTGGCGCGGTTGCTGGACAGCGGTAGGTGCCGAGCCGATCGTTGGCCACAAGATTCGCTCTCATGTTGTCTTCTCTCGCATTGGTCTCTCATTTGACCCCGCCCACTGGCGGGCGAACCGTCTGGCCGACGAGGCTGCCGAGGACGGTGCCAGGATTGCCCGGGTGCCGCTTGAGTCCAGGCGCGCGTGAAGGCAGGAAACTCGCGCAGCCGGCTCTTAGACTCCCTCCCGGCCGTTTCGGCCCCCCAGGTCAAGCACGCGCCCGGCATGTCGCGCGGCCTTCGTCGGGCCTCTTGGAGACGTGTCGGAAGCTATTGTGAACCATCGTCGGCGAGCTTGAGCCATCGCGGAGGCCATCTAAGAGCATCGGGCGCCCTTTTGGGGCCACGTTGGGCGCCCTGGCACCTCGCGCCCCCCCAAAAAAAACAGACTCAGGAAGGGGGGGGGAGGGTGCCCCTCACTGAAGGGCAGAGAGTTCTTGGACGAGGAACAGCATAACTCGTCCGATCATCTTGACCAGACAAACAGCTGGGATTACGGTGCCACCACCGTTCGAAGTTCTGTCGTCGCGGCGACCTGGAGCGCCATCTGGAACTTGAGGCGCGACAGGTGGTGGGCCAGCCTTCCAACCAACCAGGACATGCCATTGCATCGGGGGGGGGGGGGGGTGTTTGCCACCGCGCAGCTGGCCAGTTTCTTCCCGTGCGCGGTGAGGCCAGACACGCAGGTCTGCGCCAGTTTCAGCAGCTGGCCTTTGCACGGATCGAGTTACTGAACCTCCATGACACTGGCGCCCGAAAACTCATCGGTGAGCTTCCAGGTTATATGAAGGATGGGCGGTGGCAGAGCGAGCGGCCTGGGCAAGACGCGCCGGGGGAAAGCTCGCCGAGGCTTCTTAGCTGTCCCAAGATGGCCCCAAAGAGCCCCCGAGAAGGGCCCCAAAAGCCACCGGCGCGGCCCCGAGGGCGCCCGAGATCGGCCCGAGAGCGTCCAACAAGCACCCCAAGAAACGATTTTGATGGCCCCAGGGGGGCATGCAAATTTGGGGCCGCCCCTCCCTTTTCCCACCCTTTTGATAGATGGCCTCCGAGATGGCCCGAAGGCCCTCCAGGGCCTGGAGCCCAGCCGCGGAGCTGCTCGGGCATAGACCCTCGAAACCGCCGTGAGTATCTGTCCCAGGCGTGCTCATCCTCGTCAGCGTATGGGCATGTTCTCCTGTCGCGGTGGTCGGGGTGCGATCGACGCCGGGGGCGTCCCGCGACATCGCCATGGGAAGGCTCGTCGCGCGTCGTGTCGTCGCTGCCATGGGCCCCACCAACTCTAGGATAGTCATGGGGAACCTGCGTCGGGATCCAGGCGCGCCAAGCAGCAGGGAGTGCGCGGGCAACGTGGAAGGTCGCATTCCAAGGGGTTGAAGACAGATAATCCCAGATTCGTTTCGTGGTCCCCCAGAGCGCTGGCAACATAATCGTCAGTCCCTCCAGTATCTTCTCGCCCTGTTCTGCCTGTGCCACCCCCGGCCCTGGCAACGTAGCTGGCGACCTCGATTGGAAAGATCCGTGCAATGCGCCCCTCGCGACAGGATGGGAGCTGGGAGCATCGGATGATGGCGCCTCTCCAAGTGCTGCGGCAGCGGGGGCAGCACCTACGCGCGCCCCAGCATGGGGCTCACCACAAGCACTGGCACCACGTTTCTTGGGCTGCGAGCTGCTGCCTGGGAACCCTCACCATGGGCTTGCAACTTACGAGCTCAACGCCCCGCATGTGGAACTGCCTGCCTTTCGCCTCCACAGCGCGGCTGGCTGCGAGCAGATGCGCGACCCCAACGACGCTGAAGTGGCTCTACTACAGGCGCCCCTGGACACGGAATGCGGGCCACCCCGTGGCGGCACCGTCGACTTGGACCTGGGCGACATCGGGTCTGGTAGCGCTGGCATCAGCGGGCTGAGGCTTCTCTACATGTGGCAGTACAGCGGGGAGTGGTGGATATTGCGCGCGCGCGCCCGAGTGGCCGCGGAGCTTTCCTCCGACCCGACGCCCAGTGGCCAACGCTCCGAGCACCGCCCTGAACAGACCGTCGCGCATCGAAGACTCCTGCGACTGCATCGCCAACTCTCGGAACATCTCCGTCATGGCGCAGCCGCGTCAGTGGAGCTCGCCCCGCGTCATTCTCAAGAGTGCACCAGAGCTGCTTTCAAGGGCGCCCTTGTCGCAGACGGCCCAGGTGCGCCAGCGCGCCCCGCCACTTCGGCCAGCGTCGCCCCTGCCGTCGCGGCGGAGAACGCCGAGGCGCAACGTGCAGTGCGGCCCGCATGGAAGGCGAAGTTTGCGAGCTGGACCAGCGACATCTTCGCCGCGGTGGCGCCCGTGCCCCGATCGACCCTGCCCTCCTCCAACTGCCGCGCGAGCGACGCGCGCGAACATCGGGAGAAGCAACGGTGCCCTTCTCACTGCGACGGCACTGGCCATGGGACCCGCTGGCGCCAACATGCGTCTCAAATCGCCGTCGCACCTGCGACGCGCCCGGCAGACTGGGCGCGTGGACTGAACGAGCTTCGACAGGCAATCAAGCTCTAAGGGCTGCCATGGTCTGGAGGGTTGGTCATTTCAAGACATGCGATCGCTTCTGAAGTTGGCTCCGCATCTGATCGAAGAGCTCTGCGAGCTATAGGAGGACGCGACGGCCACCTGCGCGCGGTCAGAAGGCCAACCGCCAGCATGCCCACTCCACCGTATACGTTCGCGGCGAGCGGCGGGCCTTCCATAAGGCGAGGAGGGCGCGCGACCGATCGGCGTTGGCACCGCTCTCCTGAAAGTTTGGCCGCGAGCTTTGTCGTTTCCGGCGCCGACGCCTCGCGCCAGCCAGTGGGCCAACTGCAGGGCGGTCAGCGCGGCCCGCGCCACCTCCTCCTGGCTGCGCGACTGCGAGGAAAGCGCCGACGGCGTCGAGCTGGATCTTCCGAAAGCATATGATAATATCTGTCATGGGGTGGCGGGCGCAGCGACGGTTGCCGCCACTTCCCCAGGCGCTGTTCGACACATTGGCGGCGCGGCCTGGCGGGGCCTCGTCTTTGCAGCTTGAATGGGGAGCTTGCCCCTCCGATCTTCGCGGCGAGAGGCCTGCCGCAGGGCGACTCCATGGCGCCTGCTGCGATGGTCGCCGCACATGCGCCATGGCAGCCGCGGGTTCGTTCAATTGCTTTATGGGCGACCGATCGTTGACGGCGCAATTAGGTGATGAGTTGGAACAGGCTCTGGTGGCTGCGACTGCATTCGGTGCCGACGGTGGATTTTCAGAAAATGTCAAGAAGCGGCAGCGATGGTCAGACTTTCAGGCAACAGTAGAGATGGAGCACCTGGGGGTGCTGACCAAGCCGGCCGACCCCAGCTGGGGTACTCTACCTTGGCAAGGGTGGTCAAAGCTGAACATTGCGATGAAGATCCTGCGTGCGATGCCTGGTGCATGGCAGGTGCGTATGCGCTTCGCCTTCGACCGCCTGTGATCATTATCGCTATGGCCTTCGCCAGTGAAACGCTTGGCCGCTGCCGTGTGGAAGACGCAGGCGAGTTGGCGGCGCCCGCGGCGATGGTGGGCGCAACGCGTTGCACTGCACCCTTATTCCCCTACTGCCCTGCATGGTGTTGAAAAAAGAACCCCAAATGCGCGACTTGTCTGGGGCAGCTTTGGGGCGCGACTTTCAGCCGTCATGCGACCACATCAGGCCTTCGCTTCATCCACTACTCCGCGAGCCAGGGCGCCCTGCTCGAGGCTCCAGATATGGGCGACTTCAAGGTCGACAGAGTCCTGGAACGCTTTGTGGACGGCCAACGACGCTTTTAGACGGGTTCCAAACAAACACCACACGCTCTCCGAGCGGTGGCTCGGATACGCTGCTTGCAACAAGTCTGCAAATCAAGATTGGATACGGAGGAGATCGATGAAGTGGATTGAAGTGGATGTGGAAGCATGCTCCAACAAGACCTACTCATCATGATACCCGAAGTTTTCGGTTCTTGAACGATTGTTTGTCTTGGTCGTCCGCTCTGAAGCGAGCGCGACTGAAACGCGGCGCCAGTCTGGCAAATCATGCAAGTTCTGCGACGAGCTCTACCCTCCCATGCGGCACTTGGTTGGCGAGTGCCCGAAGATCCGCATCCTGCAGGACGACCTGACATACCGCTAGCCACTCTCTACCAGCGCTTTTCTGGCCTTCGCTCCCCAGAGTGACATCCAAGAGCGGCTGGGTGACGTTGGCCCTTTCGGATAGCAACATCGAGCGTGCCAGCTTCTTGCTGGCTGTGTGTTCTATGGGAATGCAAGTTACCAAATTGGGTGTGACTTAATTGCTGCATGGTCCTGGCGCCTTTCGGAGTGATGCTGGCTACCGTGCGCATTAACTCCTACGTGTAGACTTACCTTATAGTCAGGGTGCTCGACTTCAACGTGCGCGTGCTCAGGCAACGTAGTCACCGGGAGTTTCGGGGCGCTTCGCCAGCGCCGGAGATGTGAACGTCGGATCGATCGACTGCCTGATGCCCCCGGCTACACCCACAAGCGGATGCAAGGGAGGCGCCGTGTCCGTTGCCTCTTTCTTCCAGGGCTCCTGCAACATAGTCACAGGGAACTCGGGGCCCTTCGCCAACACCGTAGACGTGAGCGTTGTGTCAAGCAGCTATCTGACGTCGGAGGTTACACTCGTGAGCAAGTGTATTGAAGGCGTCGGGTCCACGAGCTACTCGGACATAGTGTGCGCAATCCCGGGGGAATGGGCCGAATAAGAAAGCGGCGCGGGGCCGCGGTCCTTTTATCCGATGTGCTCGTAGTGGTACATGTGCGCCTCCCCGCAGACGCTCTTGGCGGCTGGGCGGGGTCCGCACTGACGGTCCGTAGACAGCGGCCGCGGCGAACACGGGGTCCTTGAAAAGGTGCCCTTGATGGTGTTGACTAACACGATGGAGTGTGGGCGCTGTTGCCCTCGAAGCAGGGCGGCGGGATAATGCCATGAAGGCCATGGCGGCGTGCGGGAGGGAGCCGAAGCTCCGCTACCATCTAAGAGTGAAGTAACAAGATTGTATCTGCTTTTCAAAACACACAATACGGGATGAAAGGTCTACAATGACTCTATCACTGGAGCGGAAGGAGCTCCTATGAACCCCAAGTGGCGGCGGGAAATCAGGCAGAGATAAGGCATATCTACCGTTCGAGGATGAAGAAGAAGAGGATGAGAAGGAAAAGGAGGACGAGGAGGAGGAGGAGGAGGAGAAGAAGGAGATAGCGAAGGAGAAGGGGCAGGAGGGAGGAGGAGCACGACGGAGGAGAAGGAGGAGGAGGACAAGGAGGAGAAGGACAAGGAAGAGGACAAGGAAGAGGAGAAGGAGGACAAGGAGGAGGAGGATGAGGAGGAGGAGGAGGAGTAGGAGGAGGAGGACAAGGGACGAGGAGGAGGAGGAGGAGGACCAGGGGAAGGAGGAGGAGGAGGAGGAGGAGGAGGACCAGGGGAAGGAGGAGGAGGAGGAAAAGGGGGTGAGGAGGAGGAGGAGGAGAGAAGGAGGAGGAGGGAGGAGGAGAAGGAGGAGAGGAGGAGGAGAAGGAGGAAGAGGGGATGATGATGCTGCTGATGACGCTGGTGATGAGGAGGAGAGGAGGACGAGGAGGAGGAAGGAGGAGGAGGAGGAGGACAGGGAGGAGGAGGAGGAGGACAGGAGGAGGAGGAGGAGGAGGACAAGGAGGAGGGGAGGAGGAGGAGGAGAGGAGGAGGAGGAGGAGGAGGAGGAGGAGGAGGAGGAGGGTTTATCATTTCGGGGAGGGGCCCGCTCGGATTGGACAGCATTGGAAAATTGGTAAATTGGAGTATTGGACACTGTCCAATCCAGTTGTCCAATATTGGACCTGGGGTCCAATATTGGACTTGGGGTCCAATATTGGACTTGGGTCCAATATTGGACCCTGGTTCCGAGACTTCTCTGAATTTCCAATATTGAACCCTTGCTCCAAAAATGAACCTCCAGGGCCAATATTGGACCCGCGTTCGGACGTGTCGTCGGGGCTTTCCACGCCTCTCGATTTTCCAAACCGGACGTCCAATATTGGACCTGGGGCTCAATTTTGCGCTTGGCTCCAATATTGGACCTTCTCCCGGTGTTCCGAGACGCCCTCGAGGACCTTCCTCCTCCCCCTCCTCCTCCTCCTTCTCCTCCTCCTCCTCCTCCTCCTCTTCCTCCTCCTCCCTCCTCCTCCTCCTCCCTCCTCGTCCTCCTCCTCCTCCTCCTCCTCCTCCTCCTCCTCCCTCCCTCCCTCCCTCCCTCCCTCCCTCCCTCCCCCGTTCCCTCCCTCCTCCTCCTCCTCCTCCTCCCCCCCCCATCCTCCGGCATACTCACAACTCTGACCTCGGAGATTCTCTGCCTCCTGGTGGTCCAGCCACTCTGTGTTCCGAGATGCCCTCGAGGACCCCGCGCCTCTTCCCCCTCCTCCTCCTCATCCTCCTCCTCCTTGTCCTCCTCCTCCTTCTCCTCCTCCTCCTCCTCCTCTTCCTCCTCCACCCCCCATCCTCCTCCCGCACCGAGCCTCCCAGGAGGTCCCGGAAAAAGTTCGGGCGGGTGGTAATGTAGTGTGACTTAAAGCGGGAGTGAAGAAAAAGGCCCTCAAGGAGCCCTTTTGGGCCCCTGCTTCCTGCAAAAGGGGCCCGAAAGGACCACTCCAAGGCCCTTCTCTTCGCCCCCGATTTGAAGTCACCCCCCCAGTACCACCCGCTCGAAAAGCGAGGACGAAGCAGGGGAACCCGCATCAGTACCCTTCCGCCCGATGAACCCGCGCGCGCGCGCCGGAAGCGGCCACGAAGGGGAGGCGTCCAAGAGGGGTGGGGGGGGGGCAAATCATGGCCGGCGGCACATGCGCGGCCCAAGGAGGGGACCAGGGAAAGTAATGAAGTAAGAAGAGGCGCCATGAAATCTGGGGAAAGATCATGGCTCCGCCATGATATCCCCCCCTCTTGGTCACTAGTCCAAGACATGCGACGTCCTGATTTTTTCAATGCGGCGTCCCTGGAAGTCCACCCTTTCCTTGGGGCCGGCTTTTCGTCCCGAGTCGTTGTTTGACGGTCCTGGGGCCCGGCGAGGACCCCCAGGGGCCAAAAATAGCCAAACATGTGCCGCCCTTATTTGTCTAACGCCGCGATCATGTCTGAGGATGGGCCCCGCCATGATATCCCCCCCCCCTAGTCATCACCCCCCCCTTCCCTGAGATCCGACGTAGCGAAGGAATTGCAACGTCGTGAATATCCGCGCCCGGAGCCCCGGACCCCGTCTTTCTGCGCAATGTTTCGAGCCGCATCGATCTGTGAGGGTCCCGGGGGCCTGGAAAAGCCCCCAAAAATACACCAAAAATCGTCCCCCGGACTGTGTGGACTATTTTTGAGTACTCCTCCTGCAGAGGGACACGCCCGACTTAACCCTGGTCATCACCCTCCTCTTTCCGGACGGGCGAAAGGGGGGGATAGCAAAGGGGGGGGTGAGAATCAGCTTGCGTTTCCTGGCGCCTCCCAGCGCGCGCCCCTGTATCGAGGAATGGGCCCGGCGGCGGGCCGAAAGCAGCTGCGTGCAGCAGATTTCGTAACCCCCCCTTTCCCTATCTCCCCCTTTCGTTGAGCTCCCCGAGCGCGCGGCCCTCGCGCGCTTTTCGGTTGCTGTCGTCCCCGGGGTCGCGGGCGGCGAGAGCCGGGAGGCCCCGCGCGCCAGGCTCAGAGGCGCGCGGGCGGTGGCATGGCCGGGCCAGGGAGTGCTCACGAGTCGGGCGAGGGTCGTGGGCTCAAGGACACACAAATAAGCACACACACACACACACGCAAACACCCAGGATTTCCCATGTCGTTCCATAGTTTCTGGGTTTTTGTCTTCCCCCCCGCTTCCCATAGTTTCCTCAATTTCCTGGGAGTCGACGCTTCATTGTGTCTGTGTGTTTTTCCCCTCCTGAAATGTGGGAGCAGAGTGGTCCGGAGGGAAACAGGTGGTCCTGAGGGAAAGCTGGTCCGGGGGTGCTTTGCTTTCCCTTCCTTCCTTCCTTCCTTCCTTCCGTCCTTCCGTCCTTCCGTCCTTCCTTCCTTCCTTCCTTCCTTCCTTCCTTCCTTCCTTCCTTCCTCCTCCTCCTCCTCCTCCTCCTCCTCCTCCTCCTCCTCCTCCTCCTCCTCCTATAGCCCTGTGGAGCGCAAGCATTGCATTCTCGAGTCCACTTTGTCGTTCCTGCCCACGCGCCGAACAGCATATGGCTTCGTGCTCGCGCTCGAGGAAGGCGTACCTAAAGGTTTTCCGCCGCTTCCGGGCTCTCCGGGCCCTCCACGGACCCTGGGAGCGTCGGAAAACGCCTCGCGATGCAGGACTCGTCCTGGGAGAGAAGCCCGAGGGTCAGGACTCCTTCCCCTCAGGACCCGTTTCCCTGCACGAACCCTACTTCCGTCACCTCTTGTCCTTTTGATTCCCTCCCTCTCTCTCATCCGCCTCTCATACCTCTTCTCCGGGCTTAATAATGGACCTGGGGTCCAATATTGGACTTGAGGTCCAATATTGGACCTTCATATGGGTCAAATCGGGTTCCAAACTGGACCTGGGGTCCAATATAGGACTTCTGGTTTGGGAAATCGTCACGCGCACAAATGCCCAGAGAAGTTTCCGAACCGAGGTACAACATTGGACCTCAGGTCCAATATTGGACCTGGGGTCCAATATTAGACCTCCATATTGGAAAGTATCTAATTTTCCAATCCGCCAATCTTCCTATGGGGTCCATTACTACGAATCCATCCAATCAACTCCAATATTGGATAGACGTCCAATCAGTCCAATCGCCCAGCGGGCCCTCGAGCGAAAAGCAAACGGAGGAGGAGGAGGCGGCCCTCCCCCCTAGCCATCCCCCCCCCTCATGGCCGCCCCCGAAGTAGAGGGGCAGAGGGGGGGTGGGCGGCACGTCTGCGGACCTTTGGCCCGCTCCCGCCCACGCCTCGGGCCTGGGCATTCGGACGGTGCCTCCCTCCCCGTGGCCGCCCTCTCCTGCTGCTGCCGCCCCTCTCCCGTAAGACGAAGGCAGGATCGAGACAACATCGGACCGACAGAAATGAGCAAGAAATCTCTGAGCATCGGCGCCGCGGCTGCGTCAGGGCGTTCCGGAGCGCCCCGAAACAGTTCGGGAAGGCTCTGGAACGGCAGGCCCGCCCGACTCCGGGGTGCTGCACGCCTCTTTCTCTTCGACGTGCTGGCGGGCCTCCGTGGGCCCGTAGCGTCAGGCGCGCGCGCGCGGACGAGCCCGCCCGCGCGCCCATGCATGAGCAACAAACGACCAGGGCGAAGCCGACGTAGCGGCACTGCAGCGGCGCGGCACTATACGCCTCCTCCTCCTCCTCCTCCTCCTCCTCCTCCTCCTCCTCCTCCTCCTCCTCCTCCTCCTCCTCCTCCTCCTCCTCCTCCTCCTCTCTGTTGTTCCCAGCCATCCTGTGGAGTGTGGTCGTCGCTTTGAAGGACAACGCCCCGCGTCTTCCTCCGCCTCGCCCTCCTCCCTCATCCCATTTCTGCCACTGCCCTCCGCATGTTAATCGGCGCACCCCTCACACGTTTCGCGGCCCCATGCTCCACCGAAGTTCACAGTGGCGCAGTTCGCTTGCGTCCCCGCCACCCATTTCGGTACATCCCTCACACGTTTCGTGGCCCCATGGGGAGCCCTACGGAAGGTGCCAATGGCGCAGTTCTCATGCGGTCCTGCACCCACCTCCGCACACTCCTTAGACGCTTCGTGGCCCCGTAGGGAGCTCCGCCGAACGTCTCAGTGGCACTGTTGGCATGCGTCCCCGCCACCCATTTCGGCACATCCCTCACACGTTTGGTGGCCCCATAGGGAGCTCCACCAGAGGTCCCAATGGCGCAGTTCCCATACGGTCCCGCACCGACTTCGGCCCACCCCACACACGTTGTTTCGTGGCCCCATATGGAGCTGCGCTGAAGGTCCCAATGGCGCAGTTCGCATGCGGTCCCGCACACATTTCGGCACACCTCTCACACGTTTCGTGGCCCCATAAAGACCGGAAATCCCAGTGGCGCAGTTCGCATGCGCTCCTGCCACCCAGTTCGGCACACCCCTCACTCGTTTCGTTGCCCGTCGCCCGCCACCCATTTCGGCACACCCCTCACACGCTTCGTGGCCCCGTAAGGAGCTCAACTGGGGATCGCGATGGCGGAGTTCGCATGCGGTCCCGAACCGGTTTCGGCGCACCCCTCACGCGTGCCGTGGCCCCAGAGGGAGCTCCGCCGAAGGTCACAATGGCGAAGTTCGCCTGTGGTCCCGCACCTTTTTTGGCACACCCCTCACACGTTTCGTGGCCCCATGGGGAGCTCCAACGAAGGTCCCAGTGGCGCAGTGCGCTTGCGTCCTGGCCACCCAGTTCGGCACGTCTCTTACACGTTTCGCGGCCCGATATGGAGCTCCACCCAGAGTCACAGAGGCGCAGTTCGAATGCGGTCCCGCACACATTTCGGCCCACCCCTCAAAAGTTTCGTGGCCCCATGGGGAGCCCCATCGAAGGCACCTCTCACACGCTTCGTGGCCCCGTAGGGGGCTCCACCGAAAGTTCCAATGACGCAATTCGCATGTGTTCCCGCCACCCATTTCGGCACACCCCTCACACGTTTCGTGGCACCATGAGGGGGCTCCAACGGAGGTCCCACTGGCGCAGTTCGCATCCGGTCCCCATCAATTTCGGAACACCACTCTCACGTTCCGTGGCCCCATACACGTGCCGTGGCCCCATTGGGAGCTCCACCGAAGGTCCCAGTGGCGCAGTTCGCATGCGGTCCCGCACACATTTCGGCACACCCCTCACACGTTTCGTGGCCCCATAGGGAGTTCCACCAGAGGTCCCAATGGCGCAGTTCTCATGCGGTCCCGCACTAATTTCGGTAGACCCCTCATGCATTGCGTGGCCCCATAAGGACCTCCACGGAAGGCCCTAATGGTGCAGTTCGCATGAGGTCCCGCACCCATCTCGGCATACCCCCTACACGTTTCGTGGCCCCATAGGGAGCCCTACCCAACGTGCGAGTGGCGCAGTTCGCATGCGGTCTCGCACCCATTCGGGCACACCCGTTCCGTGGCCCATATGGAGCTCCACCGACGAAAGTCCCAATGACACAACCCGCATGCGTTCCCGCCGCCCATGTCGGCACACCCCTCACACGTTTCGCGGCTCGTAAGGGAGCTCCACCGAAGGTCACAGTGGCGCAGTTCATCATACGTCCCCGCGAACCATTTCGGCACGCCCCTTACACATTTCGTGGCCCCATGGGAGCTCCACCGAAGGTCGCAATGGCGCAGTTCGCATGCGTCCCCGCCGCTCATGTCGGCACACCCCTCACACACTTCGTGGCCCCATATGGAGCTCCACCGAAATGGCGCTGCTCGCATGCGGCTGCGGGGGAGGAGGAGGAGGAGGAGGAGGACGCGTGCCGCTCCATTTCTCTCCTCCAATAATGAAACCTGCTGAGACTGAGATTCGGATCGAAATGCCCACGCAGACTGGACTGGGCCACGCCGCTATGATTCAACTCATGTGTCAGGACGGTCGCGCAATGCTTGGCGATAAAGTTCAAGCTCGAGAGCAACAGAAGTGAATGCCTGGCGCATGCGTCTGAAGAACCTACGCCGTATACAATAGCGACCTCGCCACTCATCGCACCGGAGAAAAACACAGTGCGTGAAACTACCTGGCCCAGGAGGAGGCGGATGCGGTCTGGGTGTTGGACCTCCACTCTGAGGGCAGCTCTTGCTGATCTCCCCGCGGTGCTCATCACCTTTCCTCGGTTGGTAAGACCACGCGGTGCTCACCCACTTTCCTCGCCGTCTGGGTTTCGGGTCATACCTTGGGCCTCCGGCGGCCGATCGGGACGATGCGAGCACCCCGCGGACGCTCTCGGCGAGGCGCAACTGCTGGAGAACATCCCTGGGCCGGAATCGGGGGCGCGCAAACATGGATTCGCGATCCATGGACTTGGCGCGCGGTCGCCAAATCCATGGACCGGAGGAGGTGCCCTCCCCAAAGTGCGGCCGGTGCCGCCTCGCTCGGCGGCGGAAGTCCGCGATTTCCCATGGAAAGGGGCCCCGCCGCTAATCCACGCCCCCTTGGTCCATGTTTGCGGTCGCCTGATGGAGGACCGCCGAGAGCCAACGGCAACGCCCGAAACCCTCAGATCTCGAACCCCTTTCGCCCCCCCCCCTTCCAACCCGACCCCCGAGGTGGAGCACGACCTCGGGGCTCAAGCTGGGCCGCCGGGGCCCCGCCACAACAATAGTGGCCCCTGAGCACACCCCAACACTATATATATATATATGTGTATGTATGCAGACACACATTTATATCTGTACTATTCGGAAGAGCCCATTTCTATCTATACTATTCGGAAAAGCCCTGGGGGTTGGGTTGTTGTGTACTATACATGGCCCCGGGCGGTGGAATCTGACTGTGGCGGGGAAGCTGTACCTTGAAGACTGAGATCCGACGCTGCGAGGAACTGCAGCGCAGCGATAACTCAGGACTGGAACCCTAAACCCCGACCTCCTGCGGCACTTTTCGAGCTGGATCGGCGAACACGTCCGGTGTGGAACAAACGCAGCGCCCGCTTAGATGAATACTGCTTTCGTAGCTCGCCACGATATTTAAACTAGGTCTTAGGGCTAGAAGCTCTATGAGCATATGATAGTCAATCCTCAATTGGGTTATGACATGGTATTCACATGGATTAGCCGCCAACTCGCCAGCGGGCTTTGACTTAGCTTATACATGTTTAGGCAAAGTCATGCTGGTTCATGTTAAGTCATGTCGTACTCATGGGCACCATGCCGTCGCAAAACCATCAGTGCCACGAGTGACGTGTATGTCGCGATGTTGCAGCTGCTATTGGCGCTGCAGCTCCGCGTTTTCAGCAGTTCCAGCTGCTGCGGCACTCTTTTCGTTTTTTGATTCGTTTTGAAAGCCGCGTCTGAAGACCGAGCCCAGGCGGGTGCACTACCACCAACATGCCATACGATGTACGAACGCAACCTAGGCGCCGCATCCCACTTCACCTTGTCCCCGTCCCCCGCTTGGCTTTCTCAACCCGCCTGTGTTGTTGGGCCCCCGCTTTGAATCCGCCGCGCTGCGCGTTCACTCCCCCCCTCGACGCCTCCCCTTATTCCCCTCCACCTGCCTCTTCTCCCCCACATGTCTATTTCGGCACAGTCCTCACAAACTTTGATACGGCCTCAATCGGCAAGCTCGCATAGCGTTACCATGAAAATTTCGGCACAATCCTCACGCGGGTCGTGCCCCACAGGGGGCTCCACATGAATCCATAATGGGCAAGTTCGCGTACCCCCCCCCGCCCATGCCCATCTCGGCACGCCATTCAAGCAGATGGTGCCCCACAGGGAGCTCCACCGACGATCTCGGTGAGCAAGTTTGCATTGCGTCCTCCCGCCCGTTTTGGTACAACCTTTAAGCGCATCGTGCCCCACAAGGAGCTCTACATACGGCCCAAAGTGGGCGAAGACGCATGGCACTCCCCCGTTTACTTCGACACACGCACACACGCCCCGCGCAAACCGTGTCCCACAAGGAGATCCATCTGCTGGCCAGACGGGCACGTTCGCATAGCCCCCTCCTCCCATTTTGGCATTCCCTTTCACATGGATCGTGCCCAACAGGGAGACTCCACCCACTGCGGCCCCCGTCGGCAAGTTCGCTTGCTGCCATGCACATGTCGGCATACACATACACACGCACACACACACACACATACTTGACGGATTGTGGCCCACAGGGCGCTCCACATACCCCCGCAGGGCGCTCCACACACGACCCAAGTGGACAAGGTACGTTCGCATCACATCCCCTCGCCCATGTCAGTAACCCATCACATGGGGCATGCCTCACATGAAGTTCCACAGATTGCCACAAAAGCGCTCCCCCTTCCCCCCTCATTTCGGCACGCCGTCACGCAGATCGTGCCCACAAGAAAACCCACAGGTGGACAAGCTCACATCACGTCTCCTCGACCGTTTCGGCACACCCGTGGATCGTGCCCCACATAAAGTTCCACTTCCGGGCCCAATGGGGTGACCAAGTTCGCATGGTGTCCCCCCGTCCGTTTCGGCACAACCATTACAGGAATCGTGCACCGCAGGGAGCTCCACATACACGTCTCCAGCGGACACGTTTGCGCAGTGTCTCCCCGCCCGATTCGGCACACCCCATCGCGCGCAACATGCTCCGCATCGACCGACCTCAGCGCGCTGCTGCCCGCCTTTTCCGCAGCCCCACACAGCCGAACTGCCCAGCGGCACGAGGTACAATGAGGACAGGGCGCCGCCCGGCGCTACACGCAACTGCATATGAACTGGACCCTTCGCCGGGCTAATGCTCGGCCGCCGCACAAGCAACGTATGGCGCAACCGATCAGAGGTAGCGTGTTTTGTGTGTGTATGGGCAACCGGTGGCTCAACCTATTGCGCAGCCAATAGACAGTCGGCTTAGATTCGGCAGCGGGGGGTGCAACCTATGGCGACACCCACGGCGCAGTCCATGGATGAGACAACCCATGGCGCAACATACTACGCAAACCATGGATGGCGCAACCGGTGGGGCAACCCATGGATGGCACGACCAATGGCGCAACCCAAGTCTCAACGCATGATGCCACACGCGTGTGGCGCAGCCTGTAGTGCATGCAGTGGACGTCGCAAACCGAATCGCAACACACTGATGCTGTTGCTGATGCTGATGCTGATGATCCTGCTGATGATGCTGTGGATGATGATTGTGATGCCCGTAGAATTTCGGTGCAACGTCACGACTGTGATGATGACTATGATAATGCTGCAGATGATGATTATGAAGGTGAAAATGAAAATGAAGCAGATGAAGATGAATATGAACATGCTGCTGAACATGATTCTGTGATTCTGTATTACTGACTACGATGATGACGACGGCGTCGGCGACGGCAACAGTGACAGAGACGGCGACGACGACGATGATGACAATGATGACGATGCCGATGAGATGATGATGATGATGATGATGATGATGATGATGTTGATGATGGCGATGATGATGATGATGATGATGATGATGATGATGATGATGATGATGATGATGATGATGATGGTGATGCTGGTGATGCTGATGGTGCTGATGCTGGCGCTGATGATGCTGATGACAATGATGACGATGATTCCGACGACGACGACGACGATGATGATGATGATGTTGTTGATGATGGTTGTGGTGGTGGCGGTGGTGATGGTGGAGGGGTGCAGCAGGAGGAGGAGCACAGCAGGAAGAGGATGAGGATGAGGATTATGATGAGGATGAGGATGAGGATGAGGATGATGATGATGATGATGATGATGATGATGATGATGATGATGATGATTATGATTATGATTCTGATGATGATGATGATGAGGATGATGATGATGATGTTGATGCTGCTGCTGCTGATGATGCCGATGCTGATTATGCTGATGACGCTGATGATGCTGCTACTGCTGATGATGATGATGATCATAATTATGATGATGATGGTGATGATGATGATGATGATATGCTGCTGCTGATGATGATGATGCCGATGATGATGCTGATGACGATGATGATGCTGCTGATGATGATTATGATGATGGTGATGAAGCTGATGATGCTGATGATGGTTATGGTGGTCGTGATGGTGGGGAGGTGCAGGAGGATGAGGATGATGATGATGATGAGGAGGAGGAGGAGGAGGAGCACAGCAGGAGGATGAGGATGAGGATGAGGATAAGGATGAGGATGAGGCTGAGGATGATTATTATGATGATGATGATGCTGATGATACAGTTGTTGATGATGCTGCTGCTGATGATGGTGATGACGACGCTGACGACGATGATCATGCTGATGATGATGCTGATGATGGTGATGAGGAGGAGCAAGATCACCGCATGAGCGGTGAATGAAACGTGTAATGGCCCGACCACAGGGCGCGGCGAAATACAACGGGAGCCCTTGGATCAGTTCAGAGCTGCCACCGCTGCATTCAGGATCCTCAGAACCCGCTCGAAGCCCGGCCGCTGGGCGGGATTGTGCGCCCAGCAGCCCATCATGAGCTGTGCCAAGAACCTGCGGCATCAGCAATCACTCTCTCTCGTCCCCCTCCTCCTCCACAACCCTTCCTCCTCCTCCTCCTCCTACTCCTCCTCCTCCACCACCTTTTCTTCTCCTCCTCCTCCTCCTCCTCCTCCTCCTCCTCTTCCCCTCATCTTCCGCCTCTTCCTCCTCCTTTCCCCCCCTGTCCCTTTCTTCCTCCTTGTCCTCCCTCTCCTCCTCCGCATCTCTCCCCAGCCCGTCGTGGGCACGTGAGGGGCCAGCTGAACTCCCTCCTCCCCGAGCAGTGCGGTGAGGACTGATCCCGAGCGGGTGGTCCCCCGCAGTCACTGGAGGTCCCCGGAGGCCCTCAGGAGCCTCCAGGGGCCCTCCAAGGGCCCGACAATCTCCATGAAGGGCCCTCTGCTGTGTTCCTACTCGCTCACACGTGTCACGTGTGCGGAGCTACACCGTCAGTGCCGCGCTTCCTCGTGGCTTTGCCGTGCTCCTGCTCGCGCCGCGCACCGCCACAGGCGGCGGAGAGCTTGAGAGATCCGCATGGCAAAAAGGCCCGGCCATCTCCAAGAAGGCCCGGAAGTCTCGCCCTTTCGACCCTCGAGGGTCGAGGGCAAAGCTTGGCGCGGGCGGGTGGCTGCCCCCGCCCCTCCCCGCTGCGGTGGCTGCCCGGCCTCCCAGAGCAATCCACTCTAAGCTGATCTCGAGCGGGTGGTTGCTCCGAGGATGGGGAGGCAGATGGTTTTGCCGCTGCACCCTCTGCCCCCAGTCATGGGAGTCCCTGCTGCAGCTGCGGAGACCGCGAGCTGCAGGCACCAGCGAGGACTGGTGCATGCAGCCTGCAGGGCGGACGCTGCAGGCTGGCCAAACGAGCGCGCCGCACGGTGCCAAAAAGCATGGCAACGTAGGCGCTCACACGATCCCTGGGCCCTTCCAGCAGCGCGGGCAGGAGGAACTCCAGGGCGGGGACGATGAAGGCCACCACGACGAGCCCCGAACACGTCGCAGGAGAAGCCGAGGATGTTACTTCGCCTTCACGTTGCGTTTGGAACGAGCGTCCAGCCGACTACCCTTGAAACCAACTCTCTGCGCGCTGGAGCCGTACTCACAATCGTCCACAACCTCGCGGAAAATACCCTGGGCGAAAACGTAAGGAGTGGCAGCAGCGGTAGGACCGTCACCAACGCAAGGTGCAGCATCATCAACATCTTCACGAACTGGAGCTTCGCGCAGCCAAGCACGGGCGACGAGATCGCGAGCAAACTACTGCGAAGGACTCGAGACCCGGGCGATTCCATCCACATGGCCATGACGATGCGCAGCAGCAGGCGCCAGCTTGTCCAGGGGCTCGTCGGTCTGAGCCTTCGAAAGCAGGCCGCCCACCTCCGCGTTCCATTCGGATTCGGTGAGCATGAGATGATCCTCGCACGAACTGGCAGGGAGGACGGACGAGTTCGGCTTGACCTCGTCCATCTGCTCGGTGAGCTGGGCCTCGGACTCGCGCGGCAACGCGGCGCCACCACCCTCAGAGCCATCCGCGGCAGGGGGGTGGACCCTGCGCGCGAGAAGCTTGACAGCAAGCACCAATACTTCCCCCTCCCGCGCCTCCGAAGGCGGAGCGGGGGCCCCCCGTGCCGCTGAGCCAGAAAATACTCCCCAGGCGGCGGTGGGAGACTGCAAAACAATCGCTGATGTCGTCGGGAGCTCGGTCCAGCGGCAGGAAGAATACAATGCACAGCCGCGCGTGCAGTTGCTCCCGACTATGGAGGCGGGGGCGCGCGGGACGAACTCGGGAGCCTCGGCACGCACACGGGCGGCCTGGCGGGAAGGGGAGCGCCTCCTCTCCTCCAGCCTGGGCCCATACTGCGCCCGACGGAGTTGGGTGGCCGAAGCGTGCTCCACATCGATGTCCTCCGCGCCGGCGTGCAGCGCGACGTTGCGGCGGAGCACGTCGAGCCACTGGGGCTCCTCGCCGCGGACCAGGGCCACGACAGCAAGCACCACCGCCCTGAGCCGAGCCCAAACCTCCGAGTTCCCCACGATGAGCGCGAGCGCCTCCTCAGCCAGGTGCGCCTGCGCGGCGAGCTGGTCCAACTTGCCGGAGAGTCGCTGGACGAGACGGTCAGCAGAAACACGAGCCCGCGACCTCCTTGAAGCACGTGATGATGAAAGGGCGCCACCGGCTGGGGCGCCTCCCGCAGTCACCTCCACGTCGGAGACCTCCCCGCTTCTCACACCGCGAGACATGGTGCCTAGCGAGCTTGAGCAATAGGGCTGTCATCCGCTGGTGGATGGCATGAGCCAAAATGGCTACGGACGTGGGGAGGAGGATGGGGAGGGGGAGGAGGAGAAGGAGGAGGAGAAGGAGGAGGAGGAGGAGGAGGGGGAGGTATACTCACGATTATTTGACAAGCGAGCAGCAGTGGGCCCTGATCTTCGCAAGAGTGACTGTGAGCGAAGGATGGAGCGAATCCCTACTCTCAGAGGAAAATGCGCATGCCATGTTCTGTGCACTGGTGCCGCAGCTAGAGTCCTGCATGGGGCCAGCCTGGCCCCCGCTGCCCCTGAAACACCAGGTAGCCACAAGGAGCCAACATAACTATTCATTAGCAGTCTCCTTCGCGATATATGATAGACGTTTTCTGTTGCACGGTGGCGGACACCGTTGAGACTTTTGTAGAAACCGCACGAGGCTGAATGCTCCGTGGTGAGCTGTGCATCTGCACGAGGAGGAGGGGGAGCTGACGCAGATGAAACGGTGTGTGACGCAGCCAGAGCAGCCGGCACAGGAGACAACCAGAGGGGGGGAAGCGCGGGTGGTTCAGATGGCGTCGATGCTCTCTGGGTCTGATGCCGATGAACGCGCGGCCTGCTCTCCTTCTTCGGACCCAGTCCTCGGAGATCTCCCAGCACTCCGAAAGGCAGGTCTTGACACGCAGGTCGGATACTCTCTTGTACCCGAAGGAACATCACCTCATGATAAGAAGCTGCCTCGCTGCACCTGGTTCCACACAGCACTGTCATCTGTCATCTGGCAGATTCAACATCTCCAGATCGTCCTCATCGTGGGTCTCGAGAAACGTAGGAAGTTATCTCTCCCTGTGCGTTGCTGGGGTACGGCCGTACATCCTCTTGATGTCCGGGACCAGGCAGAGGCAGTCGATGAGGATTTTGCGCAAGCCAGGGCCTCGGGCTGTTAGGGTGATGCGAGATGGCCTGTGTTGAATGCTTTATCCCGGCGGCAGAACAGCACGAGCTCGCACTGCTGAGACACCGGGTATCCGTCGTAATCGCGCCACGCCTTTTGTAATTCGGTGTGGTTCTGCGCTCCGACTGCGTCCCCGTATGCCAGGAGCCCTCTGATCAGGCCGCCGACGGCCCAGATATGCGGCGGCCCGAGATTGTGTGCCCTTTCCCCTTTGCCTCTGTCTGTGCTGCGTGGGCGACGGTTTGCTCGCTGCTTGTCGTGATGAGTGTGCAACCTGATTGGGCGATGATCCTGCCCAAGACTGCTCCTGCGATGCATCTTTTCTGCTGGCTGAGCTCCAAGACTTGCTTCATCATGAGGCAGAAGGCTTCCTGGGGCTCGCTGACGCTCTGGGCCACTGGCTGCTGATGTCTTTGATGCTCTTCCGTCTGCTCCTGCCTTCTTGCTCGAATCGGGTTAGGATGGGGCCTCTGCGGCCTCCAGCACTGCCGACATGAAGTCGGGGACAAAATTTGGTGAAATGCTGCTCTCGAAGATGCCGGCATAAGAATCTGCTCGATGAGAAGACTGCAGAGTCGGCTTCAGAGCATACCGGATGTCTCCATTCCCTGAAGTTCTGAAGTACCCAAGACATGTGAGATCCCCATGGGAAACACTTATCGTACGATAGGACTGCTACTGTGCTTGCGTGCATTCTGTACGCCGGTGAATACACTCATACAATTACGGCATTGGTTCGTTACCACTTCACTGCGTCATATGTACCTCGTTCGTGTCCATTCGATCTGGTGTGCTATTCGAGCCCTGTAGGGATTAAACCTGCGGCCGCATTGGGCACGATGCACGTCCAATCTTGTACATGTGATTCTGTGTTCGCTTTCAGCCTCGGCGCCGTGTAGATCAGAAAATATAAGACACCATGCGTCCTAACGTGTGAAGGCGGAGGCTCTCTGTCAAGATCGAAGGGCCCATTCTCAAGATCTCGTGGGCGCATTTGAGTCGAGGTCAAATACTAACGTCTTCCAAGAAACCTGCCTCCATCCATATCTCGAAGCAACTCTCGGTTGCGCCGATCCCCTGGTAGAGGTGCATGCTGAAGTCGTTCACTTTTGCCCAAGGGTTGGCGTCGTCACTGGCCTGTCCACTCTGCTGCAGTGTGGGGGTCTCGCCTGAGACATGACCGAGAGATGGCCGCGATGCTCTATCAATGGGCGTAACGATGTCGCAGCATGCTTTGCAACCACTTGCTTCTGCGTGCCACAAGCTCCCCACGAGCAGGGAGGATGCGCCATATGTACAGCACATGAGAACTCAGAAGCGACCGAGAATGCAAAACAACGTAGGAAACGGCGGCAGCTCTCATCTTAAGTACATCGCACCGCATGGATCAATTCGTCGGTATCCGTGGGGCCGCAATGCGAAAGTTTCCAACCATGTAATGTCACTCTCTACGATATTGTCCAGAATCAAATCACGCTTAATGCGGTGAAGACCACGCTCGTGCCCCAAAAGACCTACGATGGACCAACCAGCGCGCATAGCTCGAATGCGAAAATCCACCTCTGTCACGTTGGGGCCGCGCGCGTGGTGCCTTGTTCCGTATTGCGGTGAGATATGGGGAGATAAAGAATAAAGATGCCACTGAGTACACACGTTGATGCTTTCATCAACGACTAACATGATTATACATGTTTCAGCGCTACTGCTACTGCAAGGTGTTCTTTTCCAGCCGAAATGTATAACCGTGTGGTGTACCAAATCCTCGGAGTGGAAATCGCGACCCTCATGCTGGCGCCAGGCATCAACAAGATGTTTGAAACCAGCTGGTCGGCCGTCTCCCTCGTTCGACTCGCCGTGGCAAGAGACATTGAATTGTGCAGAACAACGCGACAACTCCTTGCATAGGCTCGCGACATGCACCGGCGGCCGAACATGGTAAACAAGAGGTGCCAGCCGCGAGGAAGGGATGCATGTCGGAAGATCGCCGCCCCTGAAGAGATCATCTCGAGAAGAAGTGGCGGCTAGGAGGAGGATGAGGAGGCGGAGTAGGAGGAGGGGGGAGATGAGGAGGAAGAGGAGGAAGAAGGGGAGGATGGGGAGGAGGAGGACGAGAAGGATGAGGAGGAAGCCACCTCCCCGCTGCGGTGACTGCCCGACACAGCCTCTTTCCTCTCCGCTCCCCCCTCCCTTTGCCGAGCTGGGCTCCTCCTTCCCTCGCCCCACTCCGCCTCCTTCGCCTCCGCCTCCTCCTTCCCTCCATCCTTCTCCTCCCTCCCTCCCTCCATCCTTCCCTCCTCCTCATCCTCCTCCTGCTCCTCCTCCCCCTCCCTCCTTCAGTTGCAGCAGCGGCGGAATCTCGCACGTGGTAAATGTAATTGCAGCAGAGGCGGAGTATTGCCGACGGTAATGTGGGAAGGTTGCCTACCTCTCTAAGCTGGTCGGACGGGCTGGGAACCTGTATAACCGGGCCGTCCTCGCGGTGAGGTCACGGGGTCATGAGGTCTTGGGGCTCTCGCGCGCTCAGGCTCAATCGATGAGAGCTCAGGCTGCCACGTGCTCTGGGTAGTGGACCCCTGGGGCCTGCACTGTTACCGTTCTGGGGGCCAAGGGTGATATCTGGTCTAGGATTCGCTATATTCCATGGAAAGCTTTCGTCGGGGCTGTCCAGGATGAGTTAGAGCATACATCTAGAATGCGATGTTCTAAAGTTTTGGGCGCTATCAAGGCCAAGCTCGGGCGTAACAAGTTCAGCTTGCAAGTTTTGTCAGGACCGATGTCGGCAACGATCGCCGTGATTCTCGATTTAGGATGGCAATCCGCTTCCCCAATGTTTCGGCGCACTGGACAAAATGTTGTGAGAATTACTGATAGCGATTCCCTCTTACAAGTGTGGTCCGCTTCCCTCTCCACCTGTTCTGCCTTGTCTTGGGATAGTGCTGCTTCGCGCTGCTGAGGAACAGGACTGGCAAGGGGAATTGGACTTACCGTGGCCAATCCTTGCAACATGTACTCGTGACGGTGAACACGAGGCTGCTGGAGTTCTTCAACAATCCAAAGGTCTGGTACGTACAGCTGGCAATTTTTCTGCCACCAGTGGCCGCTCCAGTAACTGTTGCAAGTAGGTGCTGCGCCTCAGCGGAGACGTCCTTGCACTTGCAGTGGCAATCCGAATGTAATCCACACGTGGTCGATCCCACCCCTTGCTGAGCGCGCGGTCGCTGAGCCTGAAAATCTTAGCTGTGGGCGTCGGGGTCTTCCCCTCTTGGACACCGTTTCGCGGCGGCAGCCCCGGCGACACGCCATGCCTTACAAGGAGATGGCGTATCACTCTGCTCCGCGGGGCGGGAGGCTCGGGAAAGGGTCGAGACGTTGACGCTTGGGGACTGGGGCGTGGACGGCGTGCCGCGCCGAGGCGCGACGCGCCAATCGCAAGTTCCTGACCGTAGGGACTGGAGGCTTCGGAGGTGCGGCTGGGTCTATCGTCCACTGGGGTGCTCATGAGGGAGTTGACGCAGTGCTGTGTGGAACGGTCCAGTGCACTTGGCAATCTTCCCCTGCTGCCGAGCTCTTCGCCCTCATCCAAGTGGCGTGCATTGCGACCGCCTGCTCGTGGTCACACGAACCCGCATGAGCCTGCGGGCCAAACGAGCATCGAGAATGTTGGATCTTTGGGCTGTTTACCATCGGGTCTTGAAACAACGAGGGGGCTCACTCAACCTGATTTGGACCAAGGGACGCCACACCCAGGCCCAGGCCGAAAACATGTATCTGACTGGTGCAGAAGTGAGCCTTACCATTGCGGCGGATCGTTTCGCCTACTGGGCGGCCGAGAACGGTCAGCTCAGTGATGCAGACGTTGCCGCCCCGATGCGAGCAGATGAACTCGCTAGTATTGTTTGGAAGCGTTTTCCAACTGTGCAGAGGGCGGTGCTCTTTCGCCTCAGGGGGGAGCGAGGTAGACTCCGCGAGCCAAGACGACCTCGCGGATGCGTGACCTCTCAGGCAGAACGATTGCGCCGTCTCCGCGATGCTGGACACAACCCTACTGTGAAGACGCCCGTTTTGCGGCGTGAGCAGTGTGGTCTCAGTTTTAGCCTGAAGGGCCATTGGGCAGAGCTTTGGACGACGACCCCCTGCAAGCCCAGGTGCTTCATCCAGCAGCGGATTCAGCTGCTTCCCCGGCGTGCGAGGTGGAGTAGCGACGATCCTGACTCCGTCCCCGATGATCTGGGGACGTCTGGGTCGTGGGGGTGCCCTGGAACACCCGCTGGCTGGTCACTGCCACTCCAACCAGTCAGTTGTCTGTGCTGTGCTGCGAGGCGTCTTGTACTGTGCAAGCGCCTCGCATGTTGAAGGGGGTCTGCGGGAATCCGTCGCGAGGGCCCTGCACGCCGAAGACGGACAAGGAGGTGCTGTCTCGGCTCTAGAAGGGAGCTCCATCCAACGTCTCTCACTCGTTTCCCCGATCTGGGCTGACTGTGATTTGAAGCGGCCTGTCTAGATCAGGACACCCGCGCTGAGTAGTCGCCGGCCCAACGGGCCAGAGGCGTGCCAAGATCTCCGGTAACAAGTCAACAATATTCTAGTTCGCGCGCGCGTGGCGGCCCCTGGGGGTCCCAGAGCGAAAAGCTACTCCGGGCAACTCCCGGCAGGTCCGGGCAAGCAAATGCCGGATCTCTTGGGTGCCGGCCTTGGGCCTCTGGAACCTTCCAGGAGCGGCCCAATGGGTCGACAAACTGGTGGCAGGCCCTACGGCCAGAAGCCAACAGCGTCCCAAGGCGGCCCAAGATGGCCTCACGATGGCCCTCGATGCCCCCAACACGCCCCTCGAGGCTTCCAAGAGGCCTCCCAAGAGGCAAACACCATTGATTTTCCTCGGGCTTGGAAGGTTTTCAGGCTTCTCGCCTTTTCGGCTTTCCGACGCTCCTAGAGGGCCCAAGAGGCCTCCAAGACCGCCCCAACACAGCCCAAGAGGCTCCCAAGATGGCCCCACGATGGCCCAAGACGGCTCCAAAACGGCCCAAAAAAGCGGCCACACGGGCCCAAGAACGCCACAAGACGGTCCCAAGAGGAGTCGGAGACGCCCCCAAATCGCACCAAGCCACCTAAAATGGCCTCAAGACGGGCCAAGAGGCCGCCAAGACGGCCCAAGAGGCTTCCAAGAGGCCTCCCAAGAGGTCCCCACGAGACACACCACACACACACACACACACACACACACACACACACACACACACACACACACACACACACACACACACACACACACACACACCACACACACATCACACACACACACACACACACACACACACACACACACACACACACACACACACACACACACACACACACACACACACACACACACACACACACACACACACACACACACACACACACACACACACACACACACACACTCACCACACACACACACACACAGCACACGCGCACACGCGCACACGCGCACACGCGCACACGCGCACACGCGCACACGCGCACACGCGCACACGCGCACACGCGCACACGCGCACACGCGCACACGCGCGCACACGCGCACACGCGCACACGCGCACACGCGCACACGCGCACACGCGCACACGCGCACACGCGCACACGCGCACACGCGCACACGCGCACACGCGCACACGCGCACACGCGCACACGCGCACACGCGCACACGCGCACACGCGCACACGCGCACACGCGCACACGCGCACACGCGCACACGCGCACACGCGCACACGCGCACACGCGCACACGCGCACACGCGCACACGCGCACACGCGCACACGCGCACACACGCGCACACGCGCACACGCGCACACGCGCACACACGCACACACGCACACACGCACACACGCACACACGCACACACGCACACACGCACACACGCACACACGCACACACGCACACACGCACACAAGCACACACGCACACACGCACACACGCACACACGCACACACGCACACACGCACACACGCACTCACGCACACACGCACACACGAACACACGCAC
>CAUYUJ010018521.1:45000-116181 GCA_963575745.1 Prorocentrum cordatum | reverse complement strand
CACACGCGCACACGCGCACACGCGCACACGCGCACACGCGCACACGCGCACACGCGCACACGCGCACACGCTCACACGCTCACACGCTCACACGCTCACACGCACACACGCACACACGCACACACGCACACACGCACACACGCACACACGCACACACGCACACACTCACACACGCACACACTCACACACGCACACACGCACACACGCACACACGCACACACGCACACACTCACACACGCACACACGCACACACGCACACACGCACACACGCACACACGCACACACGCACACACGCACACACGCACACACGCACACACGCACACACGCACACACGCACACACGCACACACGCACACACGCACACACGCACACACTCACACACGCACACACGCACACACTCACACACGCACACACGCACACACGCACACACGCACACACGCACACACGCACACACGCACACACGCACACACGCACACACGCACACACGCACACACGCACACACGCACACACGCACACACGCACACACGCACACACCCACCCACGCACACACGCACACACCGCACACACTCACACACTCACACACTCACACAACTCCCACACTCACACACGCCCACCCGCACACACGCACACACTCACACACGCACACACTCACACACACACACACACACACACACACACACACACACACACACACACACACACACACACACACACACACACACACACACACACACACACCCTGGATTTTCCCCAGGTTCTTGGATGTTCTCAGCCTTCTCGCCTTTTCGGCTTTCCGACGCTTCAAGTGCTCCAGAGGCTCCCAAGACCGCCACAAGACGGCCCGAGAGGCCCCCAAGAGGGCCCCCATACGGTCCTAGACGGCATCAAAACGGCCCCAGAGGCGCCCAAGATCGCTCAAGAGGGCCCCAAGAGGGGGAGCACGAACCATCAATTCGAGCCTTCCGTCCCAAGGAGCCCCCAGGAGGCCCCAAGATGCCCCGAATAGAGCCCAGGAGGCCCCCTGGAGGCCCCCTGGAGGCCCAAAAGGAGGCTCCAGGATGCCCCCAAACAGCCCCCAAGAGGCCCCAAGAGGCCACGAACGCGCAAGCAAACGCCCGCGATGGCACAATACGGGGCGGCGGAGTGAGCGAAGCGATTGAATAACTAGAATTAGAAGCCCTCATCCCTCCCGCCCTCCACTACACGTCGTTCATTTCTAATCGTTCATTTCTAATCGTGCTCATTTCTAATTGTGCTCGTTTCTAATTGTTCCTGGCCCCCTAGCGGCCAGGAAAAAGGCCCAGGATAGAACAAATAGAAATGAAAGGATCTTGGCCCCCAAAAGATCAAAGAACGTTCGAATACCTAGAAGTGAGCAATGTGTACATTTTCGCCCGCTCGCGCATCGACGAAGCGGCGTGCGAAAAAGGCGCGCTGCGCCCCAGCGGAAGCTCAATTCTCCAGGTGAGCACTGCGCCGAGGCGAGCGCGACGCGCGGGATGTGCGCCCCGCCCCACTCCTGCCGCGCGCCTGCAGCTGGCCGTGTTGAAACGACAAACCGTCGACCTCATACGGCTCTTTACACATAGGATGGAACAGGCCCGGATTCGGTCGCCATCGGCCGGGCAGGTGGCAGAGTGTAGGAGCACGTGCTAGCACGCAAAAGGAATGCGGCGCGAGCGCACCCAGCTTGTCCCACCCTCTCTCCTCTCTCCTCCTCTCCTCCTCTCTCTTCCTCTTCCTCCTGCCTCCTCTGCCCCCCTCATCCTCTTTCATGCTCCTCTTTCGATCACGCCCCGCTTTCGAGGCCCTGGGAGCCTCGGACAGTCTGGCGGTACTGCCTCCAGATCTGGACGCGACCCCTGGGCGACAAGCCTGAAGGGGGAGGCTGGAGGAAGTGGAGGGGGTGGCAGGAGGACAGGGAGTGGAATGATGACTGAGGACCAAGGCGGAGGAAGGACGATGGGGTAATGAGGATGGTAATGGTGATGGTAATGCTGATGATGATGGTGATGATGCTGATGATGATGCTGATGATGACGGTGTTGGTGATGATGATGATGATGGTGACGATGATGACGACGATGATGAGAACGACGACGACGAAGACGACTTGAGTAGGGCTGGGGGGTCAGGTCTGCAGAACACCCCAAACGGACGTCAAGGAGCGCAATCGATATGGTCGGTCAAGCTGCAGTTGATGCACCACACCCGGCGTCAAGCCAAAACTTTGGACATAAGCGAATGGTTGGACTTGCACATCTCAGTCGCCCGAAACGGCGAGGCGCTTGACTAGTTTCACGTCTCCTTTCTGGTTGTCCTGCAGAGGAAGGCGCTCTCTGACCCTTGGCCCTACCCAAACGACGACGACAATGATGATGACGATGATGCGCTGATGATGCTGATGATGATGCTGCTGATGATGATGATGCCTCTGATGATGCTGCGCATGATGATGATGACGACGATGATGATCATGATGCTGCTGACGATGATGATGGTGGTGGTGGTGCTGATGCTGATGCTGATGCTGATGCTGATGCTGATGCTGATGCTGATGATGCTGCTGCTGATGATGATGATGATGATGATGATGATGATGATGCTGGTGATTATGGTGCTGCTGATGATGATGATGATGAGGAGGAGGAGGAGGAGGATGCTGATGATGATAACAAGGTCGAGCCTGGGTATGCAGGCCTCGTCCTCATCGTCAAAAGGCAGCTCCAGGCAGATGATCTCGAACATGACCATTGCGTAGGAGTACACGTCCACCTCGAAGGTCAACAAACAACGAGGAGGGGGATGAAAACGGATCGGGAAGGAGGGGGAAAAAGGAGAGGCAGAAGACGGAGTAGAAGGAGAAAGAGGATCAGGAAGAGGAATTTGAAAAGGAGGAGGAGGAGGAGGAGGAGGAGAAGGGAGGAGGAGGAAGAGGACGAGGAGGAGGAGGAGGAGGAAGAGGAGGAGGAGTAGAAGGGAAGAGGAGGAGGAGGAGGGGGAGGAGGATGAGGAGGAGGGGGAGGAGGAGGAGGAGGAGGAGGTGGAGGACGTAGATGGAGGAGGGAGCGACGGGGCAGGAGCAGGACGGAGGCCAGAGGACGATGGTGATACTGCTGCTGCTGCTGCTGCTGCAGCTGCTGCTGACGGCGACGCGGAGGAGCAGCAGCAGGCATGTGCGGGAGGATGAGCGGAAGGGGCGGGGGTATGGAACCGAGGACATCGAGTGCGTAGGAACTCTCAAGTCCTGCTGCTGGTCACTCCTCCTGCCCCTCCTGCTCACTCCCGCTGCTGCTGCTGCTGCTGCTCCTCCGCCTCTTGCCTCCGTTTCCTCTTCCTCCTCATCATCCGCCTCCGCATGTTCCTCCAGCTGCTTCTCCTGCTCCGCCTCCGCCTCCACTTGCTCATCATGATCCTCCCCCTTCCTCCTCCTCCTCCTCCTTCCTCCTCCTCCTACTCCTCCTCCTCCTCCTCCTCCTCCTCCTCCTCCTCCTCCTCCTCTCCCTCCCCCTCCTCCTCTTCCTCCTCTTCCTCCTCCTCCTTCTCCTCCTTCTCCTCCTCCATGGATCCTGTTGGCTCGGAAGGGCGCGGAGTTCCGCGCCAACCTTGCGACTGCGCTCGGCTGCGGACCGCAGGTCGCGGAGGCCGTGGCCGAAGCCCTCGGCAGGCAAGGCGGTCCAGATGCCTGCTGAATTAGAGTGCCTGCGCGACGAGCACGACTGGTCATGCAAGCTGGGTGCGGTGAGCAGACGCAGAGACAACCTGCACAAACGTACACTGTCGGAACTCCGCGCGGACTCCTTGGATCGGCGCGGGGCCACCCCGGGCGGCGCCCTTGGCGCCGCCCCCAGCGCTCTCCGCGCGCCAGAGAGGGGGGCAGGCGGCGGGGCTTTTGGAGGAGCTCCTGTAGGGCCACGAAACGTGCGAGAGGCGTGCCAAAATGGTGGGGTGGCGGCATGCGAGCGCAGCCACTGGGGCCTTCGGCGGGGCTGCCTGTGGGGCCACGGAACGTAACGTGCGAGGGGTGTGCCATAGTGAGGGGGGTGGCGGAAGAAGAGCGCAGCCGCAAGGCCCTCAGGCGCAGCTCCCCGTGGGGTCACATCACGTGTGAGTGTTTGCCAAAATGAGGGGGGGGGGGGGGGGGCACGCGAACGCAGCCACTGAGGCCTTCGGCGGAGCTGCCTGTGGGGCCACGGAACGCGCGAGGGGTGTGCCAAAGCGAGAGGGGTGGCGGCATGCGAGCGCAGCCACTGGGTCTGCCTCGCCGCCCCCGCTGCAGCAGGCGGCCGCCCCCTCGGCGCAGCCGCGGAGGCGCGGCCGCGGCCGCGGAGCACCCGCGGCGCGGCAGGCTGGCCGTCGCGCGCGCGGGGCGGGCGAGGCGCGGCGGCGCGGGGCCGCGCGCGGCGGGGCCCCTCCGCGAGGGTCCGGCCACAGAAGTCGAGGCCACTTCCCCGGGGACCAAGTTTCCATCCCGAGTCGTCTTGTGAAGGTCCCCCCGAGCCCGGCGAGGGCACCCAGAGGCCGAAGACGACCCCAAGACACCCCTCCTCGTGATTCTTCCAGCACCTGGGTGGTCTGGGCCACCCTTCGGCGACGAGAACGTTCTCCCCCCTGTCTTCGACGCTAGAGGCCTCCTAGATGGGGTCCGAGTAGATGAGGTCGGAGGATCTCGCCGCATCGTCGATACATCGGCGATGCATCACCGATGCATCGGCGATGCATCGGCCATGCACTGGCAACGTCGGCGATGCATCGGCGCCGTCGGCGTGGAGAAAATGGGGCCCCACATGGAGCCGCGTCGCTGATGCATCGCCGATGCATCGGCGATGCGGCGCGATCCTCTGACCCCATCTACTCCCACCCCATCTGGGAGGCCTACAGTGCGGGCGCGGCCGCAAGAAACCCTCGCAAGAAACCCAACCCTGAGAACCCGTGCGCGAGGTGCACCTGAGGGGAAACCCGGAGCACCCTGAACGCAGCAGCTCCTCCAGCGGCCGCGGGAAGTCACCGCGCGGCGCGAGGAGCGCAGAAACCCAGGATGCCCTGACGAAAGCAGATGGTTTCTTGATGCGCGCCCCCACTGTATTGGACGCCCGAGTTTGGGTCCCCGAAAAACGAACCCGAGTTAACCCTGACCCGAGTTACCCCTGCTGATTCGGGGCTCTGGACGCCCGAAAGAACCGGGGTGACTCGGGTCCGGGATACCTCGGGTCCGGACTCCCGAAAACGAACCCGAGCTAGCCCTGACCCGAGTTGCCCCTGATGATTCGGGGCTCTGACTTGACTGTACGAGACGCCCCCCCCAGGCCTTCTCGTCGTAGTGCCCCCCGGCGAGCACCTCCGGCGCCATCCAGTTCAGCGTGCCCGCGCCGGGCGTCAGGCCCCGCCCTCTCTGGGAGTCGCTGGGGAGCGCCCGGGAGAGCATGGAAGCGCACAGAACCTGCGGGCGAGTGTGTGGGGAAGGTGTAGGGGAAGGAATGGGCGAAGGAGGAGGAGGAGGAGGGTGTGAGGAGGAGGAGAGAGAGGAGGCGGAGGAGGAGGAGGAGGGGCGAGGAGGAGATGAGGATGAGTGGAGGAGGATAGGAGGAATAGGAGAGGAGGAGGAGACGGAGGATATGAGGAGGAAGGGAGGGAGATTGGAGGAGGAGGAGAGGAGAGAGGAGAAGGTAGTGAGGGGGGAATGGAGGGGGGGAGGAGGGTGGGGGGATTGAGGGATAATAAGGAGGGTGCGCGTGCGTGTGTGAGCAGAGGATGACCGGGCGTCGTGTGGGCCCCCTCGCGCTGTGTTTTACTTTTTTGTATTTATTTGTTCTCTCTCCCCGCAAACCCTGTTTGTTGGCGGCGCCGTGCGTCGCTAAAAAAACATGACGGACAAGTTGTCGCTTCCTTGTCAGTAAGATGGTTTGCGAATAACTTCCTCGCTCTGGCGGGGCCTCCCTGGAGGGGTGGGAGGAGCACGAAACATAGTAAATAATATGGTGGAAGGGCACGAAACGTAGTAACTAGTATGGTTTGCAAATGCCCTGCTCGCTCTGGCGGGACCTCCCTGGAGGGGTGGGAGGCGCACGAACCTGATAAATAGTATGGTTTGCGAATGCCCTGCTCGCTCTGGCGGGGCCCCCCTGGAGGGATGGGAAGGGCACGACATCTGATACATAATATGGTTTGCCAATGCACTGCTCGCTCTGGCCGGGCGTCCCTGGAGGGGTGGGAAGGGCACGAAAGCTAGTAAAACATATGGTTTGCGAATGCCCTGCTCGCTCTGGCGGGGCCTCCCTGGAGGGGGTGGGAGGGGCACGAAACCTGATAAATAGCATGGTTTGCCAATGCCCTGCTCGCTCTGGCGGGGCCTCCCTGGAAGGTTGGGAGGGGCACGAAACCTGATACATAGTATAGTTTGCGAATGCCCTGCTCGCTCTGGCCAGGCCTCCCTGGAGGGGTGGGAGGGGCACGACACCAGATACATAATATGGTTTGCTAGTGCCCTGCTGGCTCTGGCGAGACCTCCCTGGAGGGGGTGGGAGGGGCACGAAACCTGATAAATAGCATGGTTTGCCAATGCCCTGCTCGCTCTGGCGGGGCCTCCCTGGAAGGTTGGGAGGGGCACGAAACCTGATACATAGTATAGTTTGCGAATGCCCTGCTCGCTCTGGCCAGGCCTCCCTGGAGGGGTGGGAGGGGCCACGAACCTGATAAATGCTATGGGTTGCGAAACCCTGCCTCGCTCTGGCGGGGTCATCCCTGGAGGGGTGGGGAGGGGCGGAGGCTAGCCTTATAAAATGCTATGTTTTGCGCATACCCCTGCTCGATCTGGCGGTGCCGTCCGCTGGAGGGCTGAGAGGGGCACCGACACCTGATAATAGTATAGTTTTTGCTAATGCCCTGCTCGCTCTGGCCAGGCCTCCCTGGAGGGGTGGGAGGCGCACGACACCTGATACATAGTATGGTTTGCGAATACCATGCTCGCTCTGGCCAGGCCTCCCTGGAGGGGTGGGAGACGCACGAAACCTGATAAATAACATGGCTTGCCAATGCCCTGCTCGCTCTGGCGGGGCGTCCCTGGAGGGGTGGGAGGGGCACGAAAGCTGACCAATAATATTGTTTGCGAGTGCCCTGCTCGCTCTGGCGGGGCCTCCCTGGAGGGATGGGAGGGGCACGACACCTAATAAAACATATAGTTTGCGAATGCCCTGCTCGCTCTGGCGGGGTCTCCCTGGAGGGGTGGGAGGGGCACGAAACCTGATAAATAGCATGGTTTGCCAATGCCCTGCTCGCTCTGGCGGGGCCTCCCTGGAAGGTTGGGAGGGGCACGAAACCTGATAAATCAGATAGTTTGCGAATGCCCTGCTCGCTCTGGCCAGGCCTCCCTGGAGGGGTGGGAGGGGCACGACACCTGAGAAATAGTATGGTTTGCCAATGCCCTGCTCGCTCTGGCGGGGCCTCCCTGGAAGGTTGGGAGGGGCACGAAACCTGATACATAGTATGGTTTGCGAATACCCTGCTTGCTCTGGCGGGGCCTCCCTGCAGGGCTGGGAGAGGCACGACACCTGATAAATAACGTTGTTTGCGAGTGCCCTGCTCGCTGTGGCGGGGCCTCCCTGGAGGGGTGGGAGGGGCACGCCACCTCATGCACATAATGGTATGGCATGGTATAGTAGGTATGGTATAGTATAATAGGTATGGTATGGTATGGCAGGTATGGTATGGTATTGTAGGTGTGGTATGGTATGGTGTGGTACGTATGGAACGGTAGGTATGGTTTGGTAGGTACGGTGTAGTATCATACGTATGGTATGGTATGGTATGGTTTGGCGTAAGTATGGAACGGTAGGTATGGTATGGCAGGTCTGATATAGTATAGTACGTATGGTATGGTATGGCAGGTGTGGTATGGTATGGTCAGGGGGGCGTGGGTGACGGGGTAGGAAGGTAGGAGGGGCTCCGAAAGCCTCAGAGGGGGGGGGGGCTGCATGCAGTTGGGTGCGTCGAAGGGGGGGAGATTGCAGGAACCCTGTCAGACGACAGCACTTGGCATATAGACGTGAGCTTGTTGGCCGCCAGATCGAGCTATTGTTTAGACAGTCCTTCAAGCGGTGCTCGACGTAAGGTTGCTTGGGATGGGCGGCGCCATCGTTAGACGCGTTTGCCAACAGCTGCCGCGTGTTAGCAACGACCAAGCACGTTGTAAATTACACTTCTCTTGTTCCCAACCATCCTGTGGTGTTGGGTCCTCGTTTTGAAGAGACAGCGCCCCGCGTCCACTCCTCCCGCTGCCCCTCCCCCCCTCCTCCTCCCCCCTCCTTGCCTCTGCTCTCGGCACACCTCTCACGCGTTTCGTAGCCCCATAGGGAGCTCCACCGAAGGCCCCAGTGGGGGTGTTCGCATGCGGTTCCCCCACCCAGGGCAGCGTTTCGTGGCCCCATAGGGAGCTCCACCGAAGGCCCCAGTGGGGGTGTTCGCATGCGGTTCCACCCAGGGCAGCGTTTCGTGGCCCCATAAGGAGCTCCCCGATGGCCCCAGTGGGTGTTTCCTTCTGCGGTTCCCCCACGCAGCGTTTCGTAGCCCCAGAGGGAGCTCCACCGAAGGGCCCCAGTGGGGGTGTCCACATGCGGTTCCCCCACCCAGGCAGCGTTTCGTAGCCCCAGAGGGAGTTCCACCGAAGGCCCCAGTGGGGGTGTCCACATGCGGTTCCCCCACCCAGGGCAGCGTTTCGTGGCCCCATAGGGAGCTCCACCGAAGGCCCCAGTGGGGGTGTCCACATGCGGTTCCCCCACCCAGGGCAGCGGTTCGTGGCCCCATAGGGAGCTCCACCGAAGGCCCCAGTGGGGGTGTTCGCATGCGGTTCCCCCACCAGGGCAGCGTTTCGTAGCCCCATAGGGAGTTCCACCGAAGGCCCCAGTGGGGGTGTTCGCATGCGGTTCCCCCACCCAGGGCAGCGTTTCGTGGCCCCATAGGGAGCTCCACCGAAGCGCGCAGAGGGGGTTGTTTCGCAGGCTTGCCCCACCCCAGGGCAGTTTCGTAGACCCCATAAGGGAGCTCCACGAAGGCCCCCATGGGGCAGTGGGGGTGTTCGCTTGCGTTTCCCCCACCCAGGGCAGCGTTTCGTAGCCCCATAGGGAGCTCCACCGAAGGCCCCAGTGGGGGTGTTCGCATGCGGTTCCCCCACCCAGGGCAGCGTTTCGTAGCCCCATAGGGAGCTCCACCGAAGGCCCCAGGGGGGGTGTTCGCATGCGGTTCCCCCACCCAGGGCAGCGTTTCGTAGCCCCATAGGGAGCTCCACCGAAGGCCCCAGTGGGGTGTTCGCATGCGGTTCCCCCACCCAGGGCAGCGCTTCGTAGCCCCATAGGGAGCTCCACCGAAGGCCCCAGTGGGGGTGTTCGCATGCGGTTCCCCCACCCAGGGCAGCGTTTCGTGGCCCCATAGGGAGCTCCACCGAAGGCCCCAGTGGGGGTGTTCGCATGCGGTTCCCCCACCCAGGGCAGCGTTTCGTAGCCCCATAGGGAGCTCCACCGAAGGCCCCAGTGGGGGAGTTCGCATGCGGTTCCCCCACCCAGGGCAGCGTTTCGTGGCCCCATAGGGAGCTCCACCGAAGGCCCCAGTGGGGGTGTTCGCATGCGGTTCCACCACCCAGGGCAGCGTTTCGTGGCCCCATAGGGAGCTCCACCGAAGGCCCCAGTGGGGGTGTTCGCATGCGGTTCCCCCACCCAGGGCAAAAAAGCGTTTCGTGGGCCCCATAAGGGAGAAGCTCCATCCACCGAAGGAAGGCCCCGAGTGGGGGTGTTCCCGCAATACTAGGCGTTCCCCCACCCAGGAGCAGAAAAAAAAGGAAAAAAGAAAACGAAAACGCGCTTTCTCGTCGTAGCCCCATAGGGAGCTCCACCGAAGGCCCAGTGGGGGTGTTCGCATGCGGTTCCCCCACCCAGGGTAGCGTTTCGTGGCCCCATAGGGAGCTCCACCGAAGGCCCCAGTGGGGGTGTTCGCATGCGGTTCCCCCCCCCAGGGCAGCGCTTCGTTGCCCCATAGGGAGCTCCACCGAAGGCCCCAGTGGCTGCTCTCGCATGCGGTTCCCCCACCCAGGGCAGCGCTGTTCGTGGCCCCATAGGGAGCTCCACCGGAGGCCCCAGTGGCTGCTCTCGCATGCGGTTCCCCCCCCCAGGGCAGCGCTTCGTGGCCCCATGGGGAGCTCCACCGAAAGCCCCCGTGGCGCAGTTCGCATGCGCTTCCCCCACCCAGGGCAGCGTTTCGTGGCACCATAGGGAGCTCCACCGAAGGCCCCAGCGGCGCAGTTCGCATGCGGTTCCCCCACCCAGGGCAGCGTTTCGTAGCCCCATAGGGAGCTCCACCGAAGGCCCGCCCCGGTGGCGCAGTCCGCATGCGGTTCCCCCATCCAAGGCAGCGCTTCGTGGCCCCATATGGAGCCCCACCGAAAGCGGCACCCGCAACGCGTTACCAACAATTGCTTATGGTTGGGTCTTTCGCCAGGATAATTTTTTGTGTCCAGAGGTTCAAGCAGCGCGCGCGGCAACCATACCTCCCAGAGGCCCCTCGGTCGCCCCGATGCCCCCCTGGCGCCTTCCAGGGCTCTCCGGCTCTCCGGGGCTGACCAGACGGCCCAGGAAGGCCGCCGAGGTCGCCAAGACGGCCCGATATATCGCCTCAAGCGGGACCCAATAGCTCCCAAGAAGACTACAAGAGCCGCCCAAGAAGCCCCAAGGGGCTTCGACGACGCCAAAGAGACCCTCTGACAAGCCCAACAGCAATGAAAAGCCGAAGGCATATTTCACGTTTTTTCCCCATATCCTAAGGATTGGGGTTCTTGTTATTACTCTGACGCCTCCCACTGCTCCTCCTTCCTCCTTCCTCCCGCTCGCGCCTCCCTCCTCCAAATGATAATCACCAGATAAGACAAGACAAGATAATAGACAATAACAAGATAAGTAAGATAGCACAGGGAGATAAGAAGAGATTCAAGATGTGGATGCTTAAGTTAAGCTCACACCTCACACTCTATCATGATCACAAAACGCTGCCAGGGGCATCATTTGGGAGCCCCAAGGGGGACGCCACCTGGGCGAGACCCACGAGCCCTGTTCGTCGCGATAATTGGTGGGACGTATAGCTAGAATTGCAGCTTGGCGCCCCCAGCATTGTATCTCTTGAGAGCTCATGGTTCACAAAAACGCTGCCAGGGGCATCATTTGGGAGCCCCAAGGGGGAGCCCACCTGGCTGATCTCACACGAGCCCGTTCCGCGCCGATTTTGGTGGGACGTTCTCAGATAAGAATTGCCGTTTGGCCTCCCCAACATGTCTCTCTTGAGAGCCTCATGGTCACAAAACGCTGCCAGGGGCATCATTTGGGAGCCCCAAGGGGGAGCCACCTTGGCTGATCTCACGAGCCCGTTCGCGCCGATTTTGGTGGGACGCCTCAGCTAGAATTGCCGTTTGGCCTCCCCAACATGTATCTCTTGAGAGCCTCATGGTCACAAAACGCTGCCAGGGGCATCATTTGGGAGCCCCAAGGGGGAGCCACCCTGGCTGATCTCACGAGCCCGTTCGCGCCGATGTTGGTGGGACGTCTCAGCTAGAATTGCCGTTTGGCGCCCCGAACATGTATCTCTTGAGGGGCTCATGGTCGCAAAACGCTGCCAGGGGCATCATTTGGGAGCCCCAAGGGGGGGGCCACCCTGGCTGATCTCACGAGCCCGTTCGCGCCGATTTTGGTGGGACGTCTCAGCTAGAATTGCCGTTTGGCGCCCCCAACATGTATCTCTTGAGAGCCTCATGGTCACAAAACGCTGCCAGGGGCATCCATTGGGAGCCCCAAGGGGGAGCCACCCTGGCTGATCTCACGAGCCCGGACGAGAGAGAGAGAGAGAGAGAGAGCGAGGAGGGAGAGGAGCGGGAGAGAGAGAGAGAGGAGGAGAGAGAGCGGAGATATAGAGAGAGAGAGAGGGGGAGTTGAGAGGGAGAGGACAGGCGAGAGAAAGAGGAGAAGAGAAGAAGAGAGAAGAGAGAGAGAGAGGACGCAGAGAAGAGAGTTGAGAGAGGAGAGGAGAGGCCGCATCTGCGGCAGAGAATGAAAGGGGGCCGAGAAGAAGAGAGAAGAGAGAGAGAGAGAGAGAGAGAGAGAGAGAAAGAGCTTAGATATATTATAAGAGAGAGCGAAGAGAGAGAGAGAGAGAGGAGAGAGAGAAGAGAGAGAAAGTTGGAGAGAGAAGAGAGGGGGGGGGGGGGGGAGAGAAGAGAGAGAGAGAGAAGAGAGAGAGAAGAGAGGAGAGAGGAGAGAGGAGAGAGGAGAGAGAAGAGAGAGAAGAGAGAAGAGAGAAGAGAGAAGAGAGAAGAGAGAAGAGAGAAGAGAGAAGAGAGAAGAGAGAAGAGAGAAGAGAGAAGAGAGAGAGAGAGAGAGAGAGAGAGAGAGAGAGAGAGAGAGAGAGAGAGAGAGCGGGAGAGAGCGAGAGAGAGAGAGAGAGCAGAGAGAGAGAGAGATAGCGGGAGAGAGCGAGGGAGAGCGAGAGAGAGCGAGAGAGAGCGAGTGAGAGCGAGAGAGAGAGAGAGAGAGAGAGCGAGAGAGAGCGACAGAGAGCGAGAGAGAGCAAGAGAGAGCGAGAGAGCGAAAGAGAGAGAGAGAGAAGAGAGAGAGAGAGATAGAGAGAGAAAGAGAGAGAGAGAGATAGAGAGAGAGAGAAGAGAAGAGAAGAGAAGAGAAGAGAGAGAGAGCGAGAGAGAGAGAGAGGGAGAGTGAGAGAGAGAGGAGAGAGCAGAGAGAGAATAGAGAGAAGAGAGAGAGAGAGAGAGAGAGAGAGAGAGGCAGAGATAGAGGCAGAGAGAGAGAGGCACAGAGAGAGAGGCAGAGAGAGAGAGAGGCAGAGAGACAGAGGCAGAGAGAGAGGCAGAGAGAGAGAGAGGCAGGGAAAGAGAGGCAGAGACAGAGAGAGGGCAGAGAGAGAGAGAGAGACAGAGAGAGCAGAGAGAGCAGAGAGAGAGGCAGCTCAGTCACACTTAAATCCAGATTCGTCCTCACCGAGTCCCACCACCAAGGGAGCGCCAGCAAGGAGATGCACATATGGGGATCCCCACGCAGTGAATAATTAATACTTTGCCCCACCCCGGCCCTCCAGCTCACGACGGCCTCAAAGAGGACCCCAAGAGAGCCCGATACTGCCCAAGAAGGCCCCAGGACAGCCCAAGAGAGAGAGCCTCGGGCGAAGCCAAGGATTGCCAAAGAAGGCCCCAGGACAGCCCAAGAGAGCTCAAGGAGGGCCCCAAGACGGCCCCAAATACCCAGACATCCCAGCAGGGCCCACGATAGCCCAAGATTGCCCCGACACGGCCCAAGAGGGCCCCGAGACGACCCGAGAGGACCCCGAGCAACCCCTGTGACGACCCAGGTAGGCCTAATTTGCCGCGGGCAGCTGGAGAGCGGCGACCACGAGTTCCATCTTGCGGCCAAAGCGTCACAACATGGTGGCTGCAAGCCACAGGCAGAGAGAGACAGTGGGAGCCGAGGGATGTGGACTGCGGTGGGGGCATGGGTTTGGGTGGGCCGTGGAAAAGGGCAGAGTGGAACCCTAGGGTTGTGGTACAACATGCATTGCTGTGCGAAACACCGTGGCACGTCTGAAACGTATTCACGCACGCGGGATTTTTTTACGCAGGAGTGAAGGACTCGCCGCGGCAGACCAAGCGAATCCAGACAGGCACCTACTCGCGCCGAACTCGGCGCCGATCCTCCGACCCCTTCGGGGTCTCCTGGCGCGTGAAACTCTCTCCTCTATTTCCATCCCGCCGGGCCGAAAATTGCAGATTCGAGAAATTAGAGGGGAGGGAGGCGAATCGGACTCGTTCCCGGACCGTTCCCGTTGCCTTTTGGAGCGCCCAGGAAGCTCTTGGGGCCTCCAGTGGCGCCCAAGACTGCACCAGGGAGGGCAAGCGAATCCCCAGAAGGAAGGGCTCCAAGATGGAAGGATCAAGTATGAGCACGGCATTACGCTGCGCGTGAGGTCAGCCGCCCGCCGCCTTCCGCGACAGGGGCTCCACCAAGCAGGAGGCCGGCGCCGCACTCCTGGCCGAGGCCAGGCGCGGCACTCCGGGCGCGCGCGAGCACAACACGCCCGACGTGCTCCTCCGCTCTCGGGGCCTATTCTGCCGTGCTCCTAATCTTTTTTCTGCCGTGCTCCTTAGCTTTCGGGGTCTATTCTGCTGCGCTCCTGGTCTTTCTCTGCCGTGCTCCTTCGCACTCGGGGCGTATTCAGCCCTGCTCCTTGGCTCCTGGGGTCTATTCTGCCGTGCTCCTGGTGTTTTTCTGCCGTGCTCCTTCGCTCTTGGGGCCTATTCTGCCTTGCGGTCTTTTTCTGCCTGCTCCTTAGCTCTCGGGGTGTATTCTGCCGTGCTCCTGGTCTTTTTTCCGCGGTGCTCTTTCGCTCTTGGGGTCTATTCTGCCGTGCTTCTTTGCTCTTGGGGTCTATTCTGCCGTGTTCCTGGTCTTGTTCTGCCGTGCTCCTTCGCTCTTGGGGCCTATTCTGCCGTGCCCCTGATCGTTTTCTGCCGCGCGCGCCCAGAACGACCGCCGCGACGATCCGCGCGGCAGAATACAGGGGCACGGCAGAACACACAGGGCACACGGAGGCACGACAGACCACAGAAGCACGGCAGAACAGGAGCACGGCAAAACACACAGGAGCACAACAAAACACCCCCCGCACGCACGCCGACACGCGCGCCACGGCATACCTGTGCGGCGTAACATCAGCAGAGCATATCCCACATGCTTGGTGGACTGGGCGACGCTTCCCGTTCTTGTCCGGTCAGGTTCCCCCAAACAGTCCTCACAAAATTGAGCTCTTCGCGACATCGCGTTTAACAAGAACAAGCGTTTCGCTCGAGACATCCTCGAAAAGCTGATGACCGCGAAATTTCGTCGTCTGGGAAAATGTGCGTTTCGCTCGAGACGTCCTCGAGAAAATGAGATGTCGGAAAAGCTGCTTCACTACCTCTCATATAACAATGGCGATTTCGCTCGGGACATCCTCAGAGAATCGGGAGGGGCGCGGCAGACCGAAAAAAGGAGCAAGGCAGAAAATTATAATTTCGCTGGGGATATCCTCCAAAAATGAGACGTTCGCAGCATCGCCTCGACATCGTTCTCGAAGTGCTTCACAGCGTGATGATGTGTTTGCAACCCTTGTCTGGGGTGGTGGCCGCCGTGTGGTCGTCCCCTCCGAGGAGGCCACCCACTGGGACCTTTGTCTTGTGCAGCCACTTCATGACGATGTTGAGGTATTTCGTGTTCTAGGCTGTGCGGCCATGCACAGTTTTGACCTTGACCTCATTGTGGAAGGTCATCCATGCTGGTTTGGCCAGCCTCGTAGCCTCGGCGTCCCAACGCAAGCCCGTTGCCCTGTGACCACGAGCCCACGTGCCGCTGATGTTGATCTCCGTAAAATACAGATCAGCGCACCCACGCCCAGCGCGACTCGCCCTCGCCTCCACGAGGAAATTAGTCCGATGCCGCTGCCACCTGGGGATTTGGACCAAAGTGTGGTACCCAGCCTGAAGCAGGTCAAACTTCTGGCCGAGCGTGTTGGCGAGATGCGGGTCGCCGATGTCCTTGACCATTGGGCCGCTGTTGATGGGCGGTGCCGCTGGTGCAGACGTCGGCCTGGTCGTCGGGGACGCGGTCGGACTGGAGGTCGGGCTGCTCGTCGGGGCCTCAGTCGGCGATGGCGTCGGACTGGACGTCGGGGGCGCCGTCGGAGTCGGCGTGGGGCTGTCCGCTGGGCTGGCCGGCTCGGTCCCGAAGACGCGCGCGTGACCAGGATTTGCCCAAATCCAAGGTGCTCCAATGGCCACGCGGCTGCCGTCGCTGCTCAGCGACACCGAAAAGCCACTTTGATCGGCTGAAGCTTCGCCGTCGATGTCCTGCCCCACCTGGCTCCAAGTATTGCCCGAGAGCTCGAAGACGCGAACGTGACCAGAATTTGTCCCGGCACCGTCGTTATAAGGTGCTCCGATGGCCACGCTTCTGCCGTCGCTGCTCAGCGACACCGAAAAGCCACTGTGATCGTCTGAAGCTTCGCCATCGATGTCCTGCCCTACCTGGCTCCAAATATTGCCCGAGAGCTCGAAGACGCGAACGTGACCAGATTCTGCCCCGGCACCGTCGTTATAAACTGCTCCAATGGCCACGCGGCTGCCGTCGCTGCTCAGCGACACCACGTCACTGTAATCGCCTTGGGCTTCGCCATCGATGTCCTGCCCCACCTGGCTCCAAGTGTTGCCCGAGAGCTCGAAGACGCGAACGTGACCAGAATTTGCCCTGGCACCGCCGTTATAAGGTGCTCAAATGGCCACGCGGCTGCCGTCGCTGCTCAGCGACACCGAAAAGCCACTCTGATCGCCTGCAGCTTCGCCATCGATGTCCTGCCCCACCTGGCTCCAAGTATTGCCCGAGAGCTCGAAGACGCGAACGTGACCAGAATCTGCCCTGGCACCGTCGTTATAAAAGGCTCCAATGGCCACGCGGCTGCCGTCGCTGCTCAGCGACACCGAAAAGCCACTCTGATCGTCTGAAGCTTCGCCATCGATGTCCTGCCCCACCTGGCTCCAAGTGTTGCCCGAGAGCTCGAAGACGCGAACGTGACCAGAATTTGCCCCAGCACCGCCGTTATAAGGTGCTCCAATGGCCACGCGGCTGCCGTCGCTGCTCAGCGACACCGAATTGCCACTGTGATCGTCTGAAGCTTCGCCATCGATGTCCTGCCCCACCTGGCTCCAAGTGTTGCCCGAGAGCTCGAAGACGCGAACGTGACCAGATTCTGCCCCGGCACCGTCGTTATAAACTGCTCCAATGGCCACGCGGCTGCCGTCGCTGCTCAGCGACACCACGTCACTGTAATCGCCTTGGGCTTCGCCATCGATGTCCTGCCCCACCTGGCTCCAAGTGTTGCCCGAGAGCTCGAAGACGCGAACGTGACCAGAATTTGTCCCGGCACCGTCGTTATAAGGTGCTCCGATGGCCACGCGGCTGCCGTCGCTGCTCAGCGACACCGAAAAGCCACTCCAATCGCCTGCAGCTTCGCCATCGATGTCCTGCCCCACCTGGCTCCAAAATGTCCCCTTCACCATGTGGTCAGCCGCCTCGACCTGGCGTCGTCCTTTCTGCTGGCTGGTGTTCATGTGGAGCACCACGGAGGTCAGCGTAGACACGCTCTGCTGCGAGGCGTTGCCCCGTGTCCACCATCAGCCCAAGCTGCATCATGGTGGAGTCGGCGGGGCCGGCGGCGACGCGGGCCCCGACCAGGCTGGCCATGACCAAGAAACGCGCCATCTGCGAATCAAGGGAGCCAGTCAGAGGTTGTAAGGTGTCCTAGACTTGCTCAGACCCAAGTAGAGCCCAACGTTCTTGAGCCAAAATGGCGATGGCGGGCTCTGCGGGCCGTCTTGGGGCGATCTTGGAGGCCTCTTGGGCCGTCTTGGGTGGTCGAGGGGAAGAGAACGCTAAACTTCTTCCAAAACTTGGACACAATGATTTGTGCCTCTTGGCGCACTCTTCGGGGGCCTTCTCGGGTCGTCTGCGAGGCTCCCGGAACCGTGTTGATGCAATGATGGGCTGTCCCTGGGCGTCTTCGAACCCGCCACGGCGGCCCAGACGGATTCGTGGGTGACTTGGGCCGGCTCAGGGGGCCTCTTCGGGCTGGCGTGTCCAGAAGCCCTCGGAGCCGTCCAAAGCCCCCCAAGGTCCCCCACAAGGGACCGCGGCACCACACCCGCCCTACTCTTAAGTCGGGCCTGTCCCCCTACAGGGGGATTTTGGACGACAAAAACAATACTCCACAAATGCTCCAGCAATGCCCAACAATTGACAAAAAATAGTCCCCAGACTATTTTTTGGCTATGTTTGAATATTCCCCCTGTAGAGGGACAGGCCCGACTTAAGCGTACTCCGACACATCTACTTTTTGATATTACTATCGGGGGGCTGCGACCGCCACCAAGACAGGACCCCCAGATCCGTGGCCCAGGGGCCCGTGGACGCCCCTGCAGAAAGTCCCCCGTGCTTTCCGAGGCTCCTGGAAGCCTCTGCTGGGCCTGAGCACCAAGCCCGAATCGACCAGGAGGGCGGCCGAACGGCCCCGCGAGAGCCCCGCGGGGCTCCAGACACCCACCAGACGCCCGAAGACAACCTAAAGAAGACCCCCAAGAGGCCTTCGAACCGCGAATAGCTATGGGATCCCATTGGTTGTGCATGACTTTGGACATGTTTTTTGGGGGCGTCCGAACCCGCCCAGGAGGCCCGCGCATCACCCAAAACCTACCCAAAAGGGCTTCGAGGTAGTCCAGGAGAGCCCCCAAACGGCCCCACAGGGCCCCAAGATGGTTCGAAGAGAGCCACATGACGGCCCCAAATGGCCCCAAGACGCACCCCTAAGCTCTGCAAATCGTGGCCCGATCGTTCAAGGATGCCGTGGTTGGAAGCAGGGCGGCCCGAGGAAGCCCCAAGAGGCCCCCAGGAGGCCCCCCCAAGGCCCCCCCTAAGCAAGGCCCTTATAAACACTTTGATGAAGTCCCCAAAAGTTCCTCCAAGAAGGAGCTGAGAAAGGACAGGAAGATACTGGCAGGGTGAAGCGATGAGGAACATGAAGAAGCATGAAGTAACGATACATGCTGGCATTCGTGTAACGAATATGCCAGAACATACAACCATAAATGATCGCACATCGTATGTGTTATCTACCTACCATTCTGCCTGCATGCCACACTTCAGGGACCCAGATGCAAGGCGCGAAGCGCCCATGCAGCTTTCTGTGTATGCATGTATGTTTGTACGTATGTATGGATATATATATATATATATATGTATGCATGCACATGTATGCATATGTTGCTGTATGCATGTATGTATGTGTGTGTGTGCATGTACGTATGTATGTACGTTTGCAGGCCTGTGTGTATGTATGTACATGTTTATGTATGTACGCATGCATATGCATACGCATCTATATGTGCGCGCGCCCCCTATGATCATACATTTCGTCTTCTCTCTTCCTTCCCCTTTCTCCTCCTCATTCTCATCCTCATCCCTCTCCCCATTCTCATCATTCCCATTGCTTTCATTATCCTTCTCATTATCATCATTATTCCTTATTATGTTTCCTCCTCCTTACGAGGGAGCCAAGAGGGAGCCATGATGGGGGATCGCAAATGCGATGTCCCTTCGATGTCCTCCTCTCTCCTCACCCCTCTCTCCCTCATGGCTCCCTCTATCCATCCTGTCCGCTCTCTCATCCTCCTCCTCCTCCGTCTATCCATCCTGTCCCCTCTCTCATCCCCTTCCTCTCCTCATATCCTCCCCGCCCCTATCATCTACCCGCCCCCTTCCCCCCTTCCCCTCATCCGCCTTTTGGTTCCGAGTGCGACCCAATATAGCCACTATCATATTTTACGTTTGTTTACTTTGGAGCTTGCGGGAGAGGAAGAAGGAGAGAGAGAGAGAGAGAGAAAGAAAGAAAGAGAGAGAGAGAGAGGGAAAATAGATCAGGTCCGTGGGTAAACTGGCTCAAAAGCTTATCCTCGGATATCGCTGCGCGCCATCCCTGTCCACAGGGTGTTTTTTGATCACGGGTGGTGTGGCGCACGTCGGCGCTGGGGGTGTTGCTCGGCCGGATCCCCAGTTCGCTGAGCGCCCTCCCGCAGCAGAGCCCCCCCCCCACACACGAGGAGATCATAGGCCGCATCCCGACGGGGCGCATTCGGCTGGGCGCGTCCCGCGTGCCTTTCACCCAGTACGACAAAAAAAACATGTGGCGGAGGTCCGCCGCTTTTTTGACGGCCCCGAGGCCTGGCAAAGGGTCCCCAGGCGCCGAAAATAGCGACAAGCCGTCGTCATTATTTTTGTCACGACGCGATGGGGGTCTGGGTAGAGAGGGCTTCTGTGAGATCTAGGCTTTTTGCCATGCTCCTCGCACGGGGCGTTTCCGCCCCATCTCGGACGTCGGGGCCATCACGGATCGATCCCGCTCGCGCGGTGCCGCAGGGAGGCGGAGTCTAAGACGCTGGACGTGTTTTTTTCTTGATGCTGCATCTCTTTCGCAACGTCTCGGGGATCATCTGCCCTGGGTCAGTCCAGACCCCGGTCAGTCAGGCCTTGCCGAATCCTGCAAGATCCTGCAAGATCCTGCAAGATCCTGCGCCCAAGCCCGGGTCAATGCGAAGGATCCTGGACGATCCTGCAGGATCCTGCACCCAAGCCCGGGACAGTGCGACCCTGGCCCTGCAGGATCCTGCAAGGTCGGGCGCTCTGTTTGACCCCCGTTTGCATTGACCCAGCCTCAAGGCTCCCGAACGTCGGATCTCCGGATTTCCCCGCTCGCATCCTCCATGCAGGCGGCCGCAGGGGGAGGGGGAAGAAAAAGAGGAGGAGGGGCGAGGAGGAGGAGGAGGAGGAGGAGGAGGAGGAGGAGGAGGAGGAGGAGGAGGAGAAGAGAAGGAGGAGGAGGAGGAGGAGGAGGGAGGAGGAGGAGGAGGCGGAGGAGGAGGGTAGGAGGAGGAGGGAGGAGGAGGAGGAGGAGGAGGAGGAGGAGGAGGAGGAGAGGAGGAGGGGAGGAGGATGAGGAGGAGGAGGAGGAGGAGGAGAGGAGGAGGAGGATGGAGGAGGAGGAGGATGAGGAGAAGGAGGAGGAGGAGGAGGAGGAGGAGGAGGAGGAGGGGGGGGGAGTGAAGCAGGACAGGGTCCGTCCTAGGCGGCGAGTGCAGGGCCGTGGCGCGAGCGGGGGCGGCCTTGCAAGAAGGGGTGGTGGCTCCTGAGAAGGATCGGGCGGGTGGTAAGGGGGGTGGCCTAAAGAGAGAGAGAGAGAGAGAGAGAAGCCGTGCACATCGAAAGTGCATTGGCAAAAAGGTGAAACAGTGAGGGGCCGTGCGAAACACGAGAACATTCCATCAGCAAGGAGATGTCGAACAAATCCCATCAGGCTTTCACAGACTCACCCCTGTAACACATGATAAACATCTCACGTCAAGAACCCCTTCCGGGTAATCATCAGACGACACGGGGGGAGGGAAGGAGGAATGAGAGAGAAGGAAGGACGACGCGGGGGGCCTGAAGGAGGGGTGAAAAAAAGGGCCCTCAAGGGGCCCTTTCGTCACCCCCTCTTTAGGTCACCCCTCCTAGACACCCACCCGACAGGAAGGGCGCTTCTTCAGACAGGCGCGCTCCACTACTCGCGAAGTGACTACTCGCAAGAGGCCGGGATCCGACGCGGGGGGATTCACGACACACTACGTCGAAGCGGACGTGTGCTCGTCGCACGCTCGCGAGCAGGCACTCTGCGAGCAGCGGAACGCGCTCGGGGATGCTCAGAAGCGCCCCCCGGCTTCCAAGGCGCCTGCCTGGAGGCGCCAAAGGGCCGTCTGCCGTCGGGAACCCCGTGCTCCGCGGGTCGCGGCGGCGGCCCCTGGCGACACGCTGCGCCCCGCGAGCGGACCGAGGAGGAGGAGGAGGAGGAGGAGGAGGAGGAGGAGGAGGAGGAGGAGGAGGAGGAGGAGGAGGAGGAGGAGGAGGACAAGGAGGAGGGTTGAGCGGGAAGGGGGGAGCGTGTCGCCCCGCTCCGCGGGGCGGGAGGCCGGGACGAGCTCGGGGCGCTGCCGCCGGGGAGCGGGGGCGTGGACAGCGCGTCGCGCCGAGGCGTGCCGGGCCGGAGCCGGCGGAGCGGCACGCTGAGCCAGAGCTCCTGGCCGTGGTTGACAGGGCCCCTGCCTTCTGCGACGCCCCCCCTCTCGGCCCTCCTCCTCGGCCTTCTGCGCAGCCCCCCCCCCCCCCCCCCCCCCCCCCCCCCCCCCCCCCCCCCCCCCCCACACCCCCCCCCCCCCCCCCCCCCCCCCCCCCCCCCCCCCCCCCCCCCCCCCCCCCCCCACCCCCCCCCCACCCCCCCCCCTCGGCCTTCTACGAAGCCCCCCCCCCCCACCGGGCCTTCTACGACCGCCCCCCCCACCCGCCTTCTACGAAGCTCCCCCCCCCTCCCCTGACCTTCCCTTCTTCGAAGGGCCCTGCTTCTACGAAGCCCCGCACCCCTCGGCCTTCTTCGAAGGCCCCCCCCCCACCTGGCGCCTTCTCCGAAGGCCGTCCCTCTCGCGGGGGCGGCCTTCGGAGAAGAGGGGCGAAGGGAGTTTCCTTCGAAGGGGCCCGGGGACACGCGAATATGGACAGAGAGAGATGATAGAGAAGAGAGACCATCATCCTCCACCCCACCCTCCTCCTCCTCCTCCTCCTTCCTTCCTCCTCACTCCTCCTCCCTCCTCCTCCCTCCCTCCTTCTCCTTGCGTAGGCCCAAAACATACCTTCTCGTCCTCTTTGAGTTTGCCTCCTCCTGCTCCTCCTCGTCTTCCTCTTCCTCCTCACGTTAGCCAGGCTTTCAGCGGGGCTCGTAGCGTCCGTGCTCTCCTCCTCCTCCTCCTCCTCCTCCTCCTCCTCCGCCTCCTCTGCTGGGGCTCGGTGAAGGCGGCCGCCTCGCCAACGGACAGGCGGCGAAATCCTCGAACGGGGCAGTCGGCACACCCGGAGTGCCCAGCTCGAGGCGGAGAAGGCCCGGCCGAAGAGCGAACACGCTGCCGCAAGCTCGGCCCCCGTGGCCCGGCGGCCGTCCGGCCAATCCGACGGCCCGCTCCCGCACCCCGGCCAGCGGACGTGCGGCCGACGCCCTCGAGGAAGGCAGCCAGAGTGCTCGGAGTGGCCGGCTCGCGGCGGGCAAGGGCGGGCCGAGGAACCGAGCACGTTGCCGCAGACCGTCCTGCCGATCCTCCTTCTCCTCCTCCTCCTCCTCCTCCTCCTCTCATCCTCCTCCTCGTCCCTCCTTTCTCCTCCCCTCCTCCCCCCCTTCCCCCCTCTCTCCTCCTCCTCCTCCGCCTCCTCCTCCTGCCTCCTCCTCCTCCTCCTCCTCCTGCTCTCCCATCCTCCTCCTCCTCCATCCCTCATTCCTCCCCTCCTCCCTCCTTCTCCTCCTCCTCCTCCTCCTCCTCCTCCTCCTCCTCCTCCTCCTCCTCCTCCAGACGGCCCGTTGCCGCACCCTCGACCCCGGCGGACGCCCGACCCAACACGGGTCAGGTGCGGGGGTCGCGGCTGGAGTGAAGGGGAGGGGGAGGAGCGGGAAGGAGAAGCAGGGGGGAAGGGATGCAAGAGGGAGAGGGGGGAGGGGATGTCGGGGATGGGAGAGAGGGCGGGTGAGAGGGGGAAGAGGAGAGGGGGAAGGAGAGGGGGGCGGTGCGGCCACCTGCCATTCGGCCTGCTACTGCCATCCTGGCCATTTTCGTGCCACGACCCTCGTCCCCTTACCCGCCGCCGATTCTAGCCATCTTCGTCCTTCCTATGCCCTCCCTTCAGATCCCACCATCGCGATCATTGTCTGCCTTTTTCCCTTTGCAGCATGCCTCACCACCCCCTGAGCATCAGCCTACCTCCTTGCCCGTGAGGTGTACGGGGATGTTCTTCCTCATCCTCGTCTTTGTCCTCGTCTTTGTCCTCGTCGTTGCCGTCGTCGTCGTCGTCGTCGCGTCGTCGTCGTCGTCGTCGTCGTCGTCGTCGTCGTCGTCGTCGTCGTCGTGGTCGTGGTCGTGGTCATGGGTCGTGGTCATGGTCGTGGTCGTGGTCGTGGTCGTGGTCATGGTCGTGGTCGTGGTCGTGGGTCGTGGGTCGTGGGTCGTGGTCGTGGTCGCGGTCGTGGTCGTGGTCGTGGTCGTGGTCGTGGTCGTGGTCGTGGTCGTCGTCGTCGTCCCAAGACCCCGACGTCATGTTTTGCTCACAACGCCGACCCCTGGAAATCTCGACCCAATCCCTGGGACTGGCTTTTCATCCTGAGTCTTTTTGTTGATGGTCCCGGGGCCTGGCGACGGCCCCCCGGAGACTGAAACTAACAGAACAACTCCGCCGTGTTTTTTTCACGGCGCGAAGGGGTCTGAATTCTCCTCCTTCTCCTCCTTGCGTAGGTAGAGGGGAATGTTCCGAGCGGCTGGCCTTGACCTCGACCTGGTCCGCCTCGGTCCGCACCGCCTCCGACAGGAGCAGGTTCAGCGACTTCAGGTCGCGGTGTATGATGGGAGGCGGGAACCTGAGAGCCGAAGAGGAGGAGGAGGAGGAGGAGGAGGAGGAGGAGGAGGAGGAGGAGGAGGAGGGGAGGAGGAGGCGGAGGACGGAGACGAAAGAGGGGTGAGGACCAGGAGGAAAGATGAGTGAGGATAAGGATGAGATGAGGAGGGGGAACGGAGGAGGAGGAGGAGGAGGAGGAGGAAGGAGGAGGAGGAGGAGGAGGAGGAGGAGGAGGGAGGAGGAGGAGGAGGAGGAGGAGGAGGAGAGGAGACGAGCGTACAGGGGAGGAGGAGGAGGAGGAGGAGGAGGAGGAGGAGGAGGAGGAGGAGGAGGAGGAGGAGCAGGAGCAGGAACAGGAGCAGGAGGGAGGAGATGAGGGAGGAGGGAGGTGCCAAACTATGCTGCAGCGGTTCTGGCGGGCGCGGGTCCCCTGCGCCGACCTGGCCCCAACAGAGTGCCCGCACGACGGTAGCGAGGCTCAGGCCCGCTCCGTGCGGCGGACGTGAGGGAGGTCTTCCCCGCGAGGGCCCCCGAGGCAGAGCAAACCACATGCGGCCCTAGGCCGCTCCTGCTGCTCGGGCGGCCTCCCCGCGCTGCCGGATCCTCTCCGCGGGGGCCGCCATCCCAGGTGTCGAAGTGAGCCCCGATCGAGAGGAGGGCGGGGGAGAGGAGGGGGAGAGGAGAGGGGGAGGGGGAGAGGAGGAGGCGGAGGGGGAGGGAGAGGAGAGGAGGGGGGGAGAGGAGAGGGGAGGAGGGAGAGGAGGAGGGGGAGAGGAGGGGAGAGGAGAGGAGGAGGAGGAGGACGAGGAGGAGGGCGGGGGAGAGGAGGGGGAGGGGCGGGAGAGCGGGGAGAGAGGTGGAGCGGGCTGGACGGGACGTGGGGGGAGGGAGGGGGCGGGGCGAAAGGGGTGGCTGCAGGGCGGGGAAAGGCGGAGGGCGGGCGGCGAGGGAGGCGACGTGCCACACTTCATCTGCTCCTCCTCCTCCTCCTCACTACTCCTCCTCCTCCTCCTCCTCCTCCTCCTCCTCCTCCCCTCCTCCTCCCCTCCTCCTCCTCCTCCTCCTCCTCCTCCTCCTCCTCCTCCTCCCCCTGTTCCTCCTGAAACCTCGCGCTCGCCCCTGCGCTCGCCATCGCTTTCGCCATCCCGCCCACTGTCCCCCTTTGGCGGCGTCTCCTGTGGAGGTAGTCCATGCCGCTGGCCACGTCGGTGCACATCTTCAGCTTCTGGTGCAAGGCTGGCTCCATGTTGTCCACCTCGGCGGCGCTCCCCGTCCCGCCGGGCGGGCCGCCCGGCGATCGATCGCTCCCGGCCTGCGACGACCCAAACCCGCCCGTCGTGCGCCCGAAAACCCACGCGCCCGTCGTGCTTCTTCACGACGCGCGGGCCGCGGTGCGCGGGCATAGCAGCCTGCGAGGCGGCGCGGCGCGGCCGCTCCCGCTCGGCTGCGGCGAGGCCGGCGCGCGCGGGGGGCTCAGCGCTCCCGCTCCTGCGCCTCGAGGCGGCGCGGCGCCGCCCGGCTGCCCACCGCGGCGAGGCCTTGCCGCGGGGGGGCCCCGAGGCCGTTTTGCTTTTTTCAATCGGGAGCGCCGAAACACGTCTGGGGCCCGATCTACCCCGAAGCACGCGGCGTCACGCGATCGAGACGCGCTTCCCTGACTCCATCATCCTGGTCCAGCCCGGATGCCTGCCGATCTTTGCCCGACCCATCCGAAGGCCCCACGGGTCGTCACGGTCCCGATCAACGACTGATGGACGGGCGATCGCATGAGTGATGGAAGCACGCCTAGAGGTTGTAGGAGTCGCTGCCTCCCTCCATTGGGACGTGTTGGGAAAACCAACTCAAAACATGTATTGCGAAACGGGCCACTGGGTAATCCACGTACCGCGTATTGCAGCCAGCCTGACACACTTAGCAGTAGATTTGATTTCGGCATGTTCACCCCTAGCCATCAGCTTCTGGTCCTCCATTGACCTGGATTGTGCGGAACTCCATCCACGAGAAATTGGTGCCAATCGCCACAGCCCAAATTCTGGACGCTCTTCGGCACTGGAGCCCTTGGTGCACGAACAAAACCACCAGCTCGGACAAGTGTCCCGGCGTTGTGAGACCAAGTGGGTGAGGCCTTCGTCTCGAGATGCTGTAGTGTGTGTGTGTGCGTGTGTTGATACACGCACGCGATACAGCTAACAAGTTATGTAGGCCACGTATGAGGAAGAGGAGGGATCCTTGTAGTCGCTGTCGTCGTGTGTTGGTGCTGCCGCGTCGCTGGGTGGAATCGGCGCTGGTGGTCTGCACAAGGTTGGGTGCTGTCGCTGGCGCAGGGCGCCGGTAGTCGGTGTGTGGTCGTCGGTGGTCGGTGTTTGTGGTAGGGTGGTCGGCTCTGTCAGTAGTGTGGGTATGTGGCTGCATGTGTCATCATACAATCAGCGTGACGAAGGCGCTCCCGAGTGAATTCCACCGTGTCGTCCTCGCCGCTGCTGTGGGCCATCTCACGTCGTCGGTGTCGCGGTGGAGGTATCGATGTGGTTGGGTGTCGTCGTTGGTGTCGCGTTGTATGCTATCTTCGTTAATCTGCCGATGCGCATTGTGTAGAAACTTCCGCAAATCATCGTCCCGCCGTGTGTGCTGGCCGCCTTTTCGCCGATATCCCTTTTGCTTCGTGTCCAAGTCATTTGGGTTCGAATTCAGTGCTCGTGGCGTCCACCTGTTGGGTGGGTGGGTGGCTACACGTGCTGTCCAGCGCCAAACGATTTTGCGATACATCTGTGTCACGTCTGGGGTGTCGTGCATGTTCATGAGTTCCTCAGCTCTGCGGGTGCTCCAGCGGATGTAGTCAGAGCATGATAAGGCATCGTCTGCCCCCTGTCGGTGTCTGAGTCGGTTGGGATCTGTCGATGCTGTCCTCACTTGCTTGGGGTGGGCCTGGCGGAGTTGGCGAGTTGCTGGATGCGTCGTGGTCGCTGGAGTCGTTAGAGGCGTCGCCGTTGAGGTCGTGGTTGTTAGAGGAGCCTCTGACACACGGCTTCAAATTGAAGACACTGGTCGCAGACATAAGAGGCGCACTGCTGCAATTGATCTTGGCCGTGTGCCCTTGTGCAAATATACGAAGCGGATGCGCAGAGCATCCGTCTTTCGATACTTATATATGTATATGTGTATCGCTGGCGCTGTACTCTATGTAGCTCGCTGGGTGTGTCAGCTCTGTGGTGTACGCGAATTATGTGGTTCGCGCGCGCGAGGCGAACCACCTCGAGATTCTGCCCCACTAACGACGGAGTATGTCTGTCTGTCTGCCTGCCTGCCTGTCTGTATGTATGAATGGATGGCAGGATGTATGTGTATGTGTATGTATATGTGTAGGTGCATGTACATGTGCATGTATATGTATATGTAGAATACACACATGTTTACATACATATTTATATATGTTTGTGTGCGTGTGTGTGTATCAGCCAGCGTGGACCCGCAACCTTGCCTCTAGCAGCAGATGTTGTGCAATCTTTGTGTTGCAGTATAAGTGGTCCCAGATTCAAGGTGTAACGTCTGTTGTGTATAGGTCGTGTGCATCCGATGCTGTGCCATTGGTGTTGTGCTATGTGTTGTGCCCAACGCATGTTGTGCAACCCGTGTCGTGCAAACTGTAGTGTGCAATCCATGCTGTGCAAGCCCTGTGGTGAACTACTGGATACGTAGTGAATTACAGGTGCAACAACCTATGCTGTGCAATCTATGCGAAATATGATGCAATCTGTGTGGTGCAACCAATTTCTGTTCGCACGGGGTCGTCCACTCCATTGTGGTCGCGCAATTATCCATTCACCCACCCGCAACTTGGTTTGCAAAACCCATGCGGCGGCGATGGCGGTGAGTGCTTGGAAACGGCTGGTGCATCTCAGCGGCCGCGCTGGCCCGCGCATGCTCGTGCGCGCAGCGGCCATATTGTTTGTCACGGCCGACGCGGCCGCGGTGGCGCTGACCGCTGGGCACTTCCCAGCGGGCGCTTCAGTGCGAGTCGGCGACTGCGGCAGGCGCGGTATCATGGCAATGTCGACAGCGGTCGACGCGATGATGATGGTAGCGATGCTGGTGACGATGCTGACAAAGAAGAGGGCAAAACCACTGACGGCGCCGATGCTGATGACGCCGACAAAGATGACTGCGCCCTCGCGTCGTTGATGCAGGTTTTGGAGGGAGTGCGACATGCGCGCGCGGCCGACGCGCGAGTAACCCGCATGGAATTCTTTGACACGGATCGTGCCCCCCAAAATGCGCGCAAGGGCGTTCGAGTGAATCCGCCGTGCGGCGCGAGGGGCCCGTGTGGCCCGTGTAGCCGAATTTCACGAGCACGATGGACAAGTTATGGTTGGCTTACGAATTCGCCACGTGGCGTTGGAAGTTCACGTGCTTTGTACATGTTTTCGGGACACTAGATCTTGAAATCCCGACGGAACCTATGGTTTTTGAGCGATTTCGGCACGCGCGCGCGCGACGACGCCCGCGCGCGTGCACTTCGTCCCTTGGTTTGCAAGGGATTCTTACGACAGCGCGCGCAAGGGCGTTCGAGTGATTCCAGCAAGCGCACGCGAGAGGCCCGTCTAGTAGCCAGTAGTAACAAGGTTGAACCATCTATGGTTCTTCTGAAAAAATCGCAAGAGCGCGAGCGCAAGCTTTTTATGTGATGGGGGGGATCTCTTGTGGCGAAACTGTTTGTTTTCATATGTTTTCGGGACATCTGGAACCTTTGCGAAACCCTTGGTTTTTGAGTGATTCCGGCGTGCGCGCGCGACTCCGCGCGCGTGTGCATTTCGTCCAAGTTTAATGAAATATTCTTGAAAGCTGATGATCCGTGATCAACGAATGCGCGCATTGTACTTTTTCAGAGGATGCAGGGGGGGCCGATACCGGTTTGCCTGGGATGGCGTGAGTTCATATTTCGGATGGACAATGGGGCAGAATCGCATGTGATGAGCAATGCGAAGATAGAACCGTTAATTCCGGGGGGGGGGGGAGAACCCAATACTCTTTTAAGAAGGAAGATCTATGTTGTGTATCTCATGTCTCTTCGCACTAAGTTGTCAACTCCAGTGCTCGCGCAATCGCCCCTCCCACCCACCCGCAACTTGGTTTGCAGAAGCCCATGCGGAAGCGATTGCGATGAGTGTTCGGGATTGGCTGGTGCATCTCTGAAGCCGCGCTGGCCCGCGCATGCTCGCGCGCGCAGCGGCCAGCTAGTTTGCCCCGACTCGGCTGCGATGGCGCTGACCGCTGGGCACTTCCCAGCGGGCACTTCGTCGGCGACTGCGGCGTGCGCGGAATCATGGCAACGTCGACAACGGTATACACGAAAACCATAATAGAGATGCTGGTGACGATGGTGACAACGACTACGGCAAGGCCAATGACGGCGCCGATGTTGACCACGCCCACCGATAACGATGACGATATTTCCGCGTCGGTGATGAAAGTTTTGGAAAAAATCGACATGCGCGCGCGGCCGACGCGCGCGAGTGGCCCGCGTGGTATTACTTGGTACGGATCGTGTCCCCCCCCAGCACACGCGCATGGGCGTTCGGATGAGTTCGACATGCGGCGCGAGAGGCCCTCTTGGCCGAATTTGATGTAAACGTACGAATTGGCAAGAAACGCGCGCACAATTGTTTTTGTGGGGAAACGGAGGCTGCAAACACAATGTGTTTGTTTAGGATTTCGGGGCACTCGCTTTTGACATCCGTACAGCACCTAAGGAGTTTGATATATTTCGGTATGCGCGCGCGGCGACGCGCGCGTGTGTGCACTTCGTCCCGTTTTGGTCGCACAAGGTTTTGTGACAGCGCGCGCGCAGGGGCGTTCGAACGATTTCGACATGCGCGCGCGCGAATCGTCCCGTTCGGTGACAAGTTATGAGCATTTTCTATGTTTTTAAGTTCCCCTAAGGATCTGCAAGAGCGCGAGCGCTGGCTTTGTTTGAAGCTCCTTGTTGCGACGCCATGTTTCTATTTCAAACAAGTGTTCGTGACGTCCTGTTTTGGCATCATCCAGACACCTAGAGTTTGTTGCAATAATTGCATCACGCGCGCGCGGCGACGAGCGCGTGTGCACTTCGTCTCACCTGTTGCACGGGGATCTTGGCAACTGATGGTTTTGATAAACGAGCGCCCGCACATATATTTTTTTGCAAGGAGGGTGCGGGGGGGGGGGATGCCAGCCTGCCTGGGGTGTTACGAACTCAGGTTTAGGATGGACGATAGGGCAGAATCGCATGTACATCGCACATCCCCAGGGGGACCGATAAGTCTGGGGGGGGCTGAATCCCAATACCTTCTTAGAACGGGAAATGTATGTGGTGCAATCGTTGTACCGTAACCGATGTTGTGCAATGTACGTGGGGTAATCTATGCGGTTGTGCAATCATGTGTTGCACGATCTGTGAAGTGCTATCTGGGTTGTGCTGTATCTGTGCTGCAATCTATGCCGTGAGCGATCAAAACGCGCGCCGCGGGCACGATTTTTCCATGCGATCTGCGTGGTCCAGTCCAACGGCGGCGACGAGCGGCGACGAGGCGGCGACGGCGGGAACATAGCCGCAAAACAGCCCACACGGCCCAGACGACGAGTGGCGACGGGGCGGCGACGGCCAGAACCGCCCACACGGCCCAGTTCCTTACAGGAGAAATCAGATCCACTGGCATGCAAACACTGTTTTGGGAATCTCGTCGCAATGTTACACCCTTCTGGGCCCGCCGCGTGTACCCTGGGGTGGTCCCGCCGTGGTCCCGTGGTTGTCCTGTCGTTGTACCGTGGCGCCGTGTGTTTGTCCCGCTGTTGTCCTGTGGTTGTCCCGTGCTTGACTCGCGGCCGTGACGTGATTGCCCCGTGGTTACGGAGATAAGCGTCGGACCAAGTAGGGGAACCGTCGGAGTTATATGTATGTATGTATGTGTGTATATATATATATATATATATACACATGTTTATACATATACATTTGTATATATATATATATACACATGTATATGTACATGCGTACGTATGTATGTATGTGAATGTACATGCATAGATGCAACTACCTGCATACGTACATTAAAGAGAGCGCGATTCACGGGCGCTTGCATTGGGAACGCTCGGCGGTGCGTTTCGAATTGGGGGGTGGGCCCCCCCCAACACTCGGCGCCGTCGATCAAAACCAGGGGGACCTCCCTCCCCTCAAACCCCCCTCCTCCCGACCCCCCCCCTCCCCCCCTTCCCTGCCGGCGACGGTGGGGACGCATCGACGATTTCCACCACTACCACCACCACCACCACTACCACCACCACCACCGCCTCAACCCACCACCACCACCACCACCACTAACCCACCACACTACCACCACCACCACCAAAGCCACCACCACCACAACCACCACCACCACAACTCACCATCACCACCACCACCACCACCACCACCACCACAAAAACACACCACCACCACAATCTACCACACCACCACCACCGCCACAACCACCACCACTACCAACAGCAAAAATCCACCGCCACCACAAACCATCACACCACCACCACTACCACCGCCACCACCACTACCACCACCAACACCACCTCCACCACCACCACCCACTTCCACCACCACCACCACCACAAACCACCACAAACCACCACCACACTACCACCAAACCACCGCCACCACCCCCACCACCACCCACCACCACAACCACCACCACCACCACAACAAACCACCACCACCACCACCATCGTCCTCGTCGACGCTTCCCGCCGCCGCAGTCGCAGGCGCCGGCCCAGAAAAGGAAATCGTCGTCCCCGCCGCCGCCAGCCGCCGCCGACGCAGGCGCTTGCCCGAGGAGAGGGAGAGAGGAGAAGGTGGGGGGGGGGTCCGGTTCCAACCCCCCCCCCCCTCCAAGCGACCACAGAACGCGCTCTTTCATACATTAATTCTCTGTCCGTCGCTGTACTAATGCAGGGTCCCGAGTGGGCCCTCTTCGGGCTTCGGGGTCTCTTGAGGCCATTTTCAAACCGGGGCCGTCTTGGGGGTCTCTTGGGGCTGCTCTGGGGCGGTCAAGGGGCCCAGTCGGGCTGTGTTCGGGCCTTCTTGGGCCGTCTGGAACCCTTCCATGGGTGGCCATCTTGGGCACATCTTGGGCCACCTTAGGCCTATCGTGGCCGTTTGGGGGCGCTCGTCGGGCCTCCCTGAAGCCTCCTGGTGCCCTCCAGGGCCGTCTTGTGGCCATGCCATTTTACTATGTACATAAGTATTCGTTGTATTAATACAATTATATTTCCACAATAAATATATAATGTGTAGATCTATTTGCATATATCAACAAAACATGTACATACACACATCTATATATATATATATATAAATACAAATACGTGTATATATATATATATATATTAATATTTACATACATACATACATACATACATACATACATACATACATACACACATATATATATATATATACACACACACACACTGGCCGAGCCTGGGGTCTGCCGGAATTGTTCGCGTCGGCCTGCCCCGTCCAGGAGGGCCCCCAAACGAGCCCAGGTGGCTCCAAGAGGGCTCCAATTTGCTCAGAGAGAGCCCCTAGTCGCCCAAAAATCGCTCCAAGACGCCTAAGATGGCTTCAAGATGGCCGAAGAGGCCTCCACGACGCCACAAGAAGCCTCCAAGAGGCGTCCCAAGAGGGCCCCGAGAGGCAAAAATGATTGATGCTCCTTCCGTAGATGTTTGAAGGATTTGGGCGTTCTCGCCAGTTCGGCTCTCCGACGCTTCAAGACAGCCCTTGGGGCCTCCACGACCACCCCAACACGGCCCGAAGGGCGTCCAGGAGGGCCCCAAGACGGTCTGAGAGCGCCCCAGGACTGCCAAAAAAGCGCCCAGGACGGAGCCCAAGAGAGGGAACACGAACCGGCCGAGCCTTCATCCCTTAGAAGCACCCCGGAGGCCCCAAGAGGCGCCCACGAGGCACCGAGAGTCCCCGAGAGGCCCCAAGAGGTCCCTACGAGGTCCACAAGAGGCTCCAAGAGGCCCCACAAACGCTGCCAAGGGGCCTCAAAACTGCCTCTAAGAGGCCCCCGAGACGCCCCCCACGAGGTTCAAGAGGGTCCATCCAATAATAGGGTTCATACCCACAACCCAGGCACGGTGGCGGGATGGGCCGAAGACCAATATGTCCGCCGCCCCCTGCTTGCAGGGGTGCACGGCGTGCTGGACGTTTCAGGTTTTGGTTTTGGTTCTTTTTCTAAAAGAACTCCCCAGTGGGCTTCGGCCCGTCCCGCCGGCCACCCGCAAGTTTCCGAAAATCCGTCTGTCAATACCTTTGTTGCCCCAACTTGGCCCAAGATGGCCTCCAAGACGGCCAAGATGGCCCAAGATGGCCTCCAAGATGCCTCCAAGACGGCCAAGATGGCCTCCAAGACGGGTAAGATGGCTCCAAGATGCCTCCAAGACGGCCCAAGATGCCCTCCAAGACGGCCAAGATGGCCCCAAGATGCCTCCAAGATGGCCCAAGAGGCCTCCAAGACGTTCTCCAGGAGAGCCCGAAGAGGCCAAAATCATTGGTTTTCCTTAGGTTTTTGAAGGTTTTTTGCGTTTTCTTCTTTTCGGCCTTCCGACGGCCCAAGAGGCCCCCAAGATCGCCCAAGAGGCCTCCAAGAAGGCCCTATGACGGCCCAAGGGCCCCCCAAGACGGCCCCAAGAGCGCCCCAAGACGGCCCAAGAGGCCTCCAAGACGCCCAACATGGCCTCCAAGACGGCCCTGAAGCGCCCCAAGAGGGCCCCAAGACGGCCCAGAGAGGCCCCCAAGACGGCTCCAGACGGCGTCAGACGGACCAGGAACGCCCTAAGACGGCCAAAGAGACCCCCAGGAAGCCCCCAAAGGCCCCCAAGAGGCCCAAGGAGGCCCCCAAGATGCCTCCAAGAGGCCTCGAAGAGGCCCCCAAGAAGCCCCCAACAGACCCCAAGGGTGCCCCAAGAGACTCCTAACAACCCTCATCCTCCTACTCTATTTCTTCCTCTTCCTCTTCCTGTTCATAATCATTCTCTCCCATGTGTTCCCCGAAAGCTTTCCAAACCGACTCGGGGAACTCATGGTCCGATAGCTTGGCCAAGCTCTAGTCCAACTTTCGGCCACATCGGCGTTTCCAAAAAGGCAGGGGGCAACGGTGATTCGCCGTAGGCGTCTTCGATCCGCCGCCCCCTGTCGATTCATCGCAGGGGTGCCTGGCGTGCTAGATCCTCTCGGTTTTGGTTTTGGTTCTTTTTCCAAAAGAACTTCCCCTGGGGCTCCGGCCCGTCCCGCCGGCCACCCGGAAAATCCCCAATTTTCTTTAAAAAAACAGCTCCCAAAACGGCCGTTTCGCTCGGGACGTCCTCAACAAATCGCGAAGATGGCCCAAGATGGCCTCCAAGTCCGCCCAAGATGGTTCAAGACGGCCTCCAAGACGGCCCAAGACAGTCCAAGACGGCCCAAAACGGCCCAAGACCCCCCCAGAGGCCTCCCAGACGGCCCAAGAGGCCTCCAAGAGGTCCTCCAGGAGGGCCCGAAGAGGCCAAAATCATTTGTTTTCCTTGAGTTTTTCAAGGATTTTGGCATTTGCGCCTTTCGGCTTTCCGACGGCTCAAGACGGCCCAAGAGGCCCCCAAGATCGCCCAAGAGGCCCCCAAGAGGGCCCCATGACGGCCCAAGTGGCCTCCAAGATGGCCCCAAGGGGGTCCCAAGACGGCCCAAGAGGCCTCCAACACGCCCAAGATGGCCTCCAAGACGCCCAAGATGGCCTCCAAGACGGCCCTGGAGCATTCCAAGAGGGCCCCAAGTCGGCCCATAGAGGTCCCCCAAACGGCTTCCGACGGCGTCAGACGTGCCAGGAACCCACCAGGATGGCCGAATGTGTCTCGAAGCTGGCCCAAGACGGCCCAAGAGGCCCCCAAGAGGGCCTCCAGGAAGGCCAGACGAGGCCAAAAACATTGATTTTCCTTAGGTTTCTGACGAATTTTGACATTTGTTTCTTTTCGGCCTTCCGACGGCCCGAGACGGCCCAAGAGCCCCCAAAGATCGCCGAAAGCTTGCCCAAGAGGCCTCCAAGACGGCCAAGATGACCTTCAAGATGCCCACGTGTTCCCCGAAGGCTTTCCAAACCGATTCGGGGAACACATGGTCCGATGGCTTGGCAGGTCTGGCCTCAACGTTCGGCCACATAGGCGCTTCCACATTGGCAGGGGGCGGCGGTGATTCGCCGTAGGCGTCTTCGATCCGCCGCCCCCTGTCGATCTATGGCATGGGGGGCCTGGCGTGCTGGACTTCTTACGGTTTTGGTTTTGGTTCTTTTTCCAAAAGAACTCACCCTGGCGCTTCGGCCCGTCCCGCCGGGGTCCCGGGAGGGAGCTCCAGGCGCGCAAACGACCTCAAAGTCCACAACAAATTCTCCAAGACGGCTCACGATGGCCTCCAAGATGCCTCCAAGACGGCCAAGATGGCAACATGATGCCTCCAAGAAGGCCCAATATGCACTCAAGACAGCCTAAGATAGCCTCAAGATGGCCCAAGACGGTCGAAGAGGGCTCTAAGAGGCCTCCAAGACGGCCCCAGAGGCCTCCAAGAAGTCCTCCAGGAGGGCCCGAAGAGGCCTAAATCATTTGTTTTCCTTAGATTTTTGAAGGATTTTGGCATTTGCGCCTTCCGGCATTCCGATGGTTCAAGACGGCCCAAGGGGCCCCCAAGATCGCCCCTAGATCGCCCACGAGGCCTCCAAGATGGCCCGAAACGGCCTAAGAGGCCCCCAAAACGGCCCCAAGAGGGCACAAAGACGACCCAAGAGGCCTCCACTAAGACTGCCCTGGAGCACCCCAAGAGGGCCCCAAGTCGGCCCAGAAAAGCTACCCAAACGGCTTCCGACGGCGTCAGACGGGCCAGGAGCCCACCAAGATGGCCGAAGTTGGCTCGAAGCTGGCCCAAGAGCCCAAGAGGCCTCCAAGAGGGCCTCCAGGAAGGCCAGAAAAAGCCAACAACACTTATTTCCCGTAAGTTTTTGCAGGATTTTGACATTTGCTTCGTTTCGGCCTTCCGACGGCCCGATACCGCCCAAGAGCCCTCCAAAATCCACCAAACGGCTTTCGACGGCGTCGGACGGGCCAGGGGCCCACCAAGATGGCCGAAGACGGCCCTAAGAAGGCCCAAGACGGCCCAAGAGGCCTCCAAGAGGGCCTCCAGGAAGGCCCGACAAGGCCAAACTTATTAAGTTCCCATGAGTTGTTGAAGGATTGTGGCATTTGATTTGTTTCGGCCTTCCGACGGCCCGAGACGACCCAAGTGCCCCCAAAGGTCGCCCAAGATGCCCAAGACGGCCCCAAGAGGCCCCCAAAACGGCCCAAGAGGCCTCTAAGACGCTCAAGATGGCCGTCAAGACGGCCCACGAACCCTCCAAGACGTCCTCCAAGAAGGCCCGAAAGTGTCAACATGGCCTCCAGGCGACCAAAAGGACCTTCAAGATGCCCACGTGTTCCCCGAAGGCTTTCCAAACCGATTCGGGGAACACGTGGTCCGATAGTTTGGCAGGTCTGGCCTCAACCTTCGGCCACATAGGCGCTTCCAAAAATGCAGGGGGCGGCGATGATTCGCCGTAGGCGTCTTCGATACCAACTTGTTATATATATATATATGTATTTACATACGTATACATACATGGAGGCACATAAGCATATACGTATGCATATACGTCTACATACTCACACACGTTTGCATACACGTATACATCTACATTCACGCATGCATACACATATACATATACATATACATATACATATACATATACATATACATATACACATACATATACATATACATATACACATACATATGCATATACATATAAATATACATATACATATGCATATACATATACATTCACATACATATGCAAACACATATACATATACGTATACGTGTACATGCGCACATGCATATACATATCCATATACATACACACTTACATGTGTACACACGTATCCAAACACATATACATTCACACATACATTCACATACTCATATAATGTGCATATACACATACACGTACAGATACATACACATATGTGTAAACATACATAAACATATACATGAACACATGTCCGTACCCATATATATACATACATATGCATGTGCGTATACATATGCATATCAGTTTACCTGTACATACACTTATGCATACACACATACACGCACATGCAAATACACACATACACACATATACATACATGCATACATACATATATTCATACATGCATGCGTACATACATACGTAATATACAAGTTTGGAATGACAATTTCAAGATAATCAGAACGAAAACATTTCGTGCATTCGTGCACGCGCTCGTCCTGTGACCTTGCCACCAGAAGTGCGAGCAGGAATCACAGCCAAATGATGGCTATGCCTGGCTCGCTGCGCAGACCGGCGTAGCTCGCGGTCAACGTCATCGAGCTTCGCAACCTCGGCATCAGATAGGCGAGGACGGTGCGACATTCTCCAGTCCCAGCACTTCGGGCGCCCTATCTCCGTGCTTCGCTCGCTTATGGCTCTGCAGGCCCTGGGCTGAAGCGAATGCGGCACCACAGTGGCATAGATGGGATTCGCGTCCTGGGGGTTTCGGCGCTGCACTGGCGTCGCATACCGAATCGCAAGAGAAAATGCGATCCACCAACACCTTCCAGGAGCGTTCGTCCTGCATCAAATGCATCCATGCCTTAGGATCCTCGCCAAGGAGGGAAGCCGTCAGGGAGGTGGGGCCGAAGGAAACCAGCATCGTGTTCTAAGGCTTGGGTCCACCGCAAGTTGTGCCCTCGGGGCCTCGCACTGAGCATCGCGAGCAAAGACGAAGGCCTGGTGCGGTGCAGCCGGGCACAATACTTCAACCGAAGGCGGGGGACCAGACATTCAATCGCTGGTCGACGCAAGGCCTCGCGCACATCACGATCGGTGTGCTCCACATGCTTGAAGCGAGGCTCGTCGAAAAGACGACGAAGCACCATCATGTACACACGATTCAGCCGCTTCAAATGCCGAGCCGACGGCGCTAGCACATGCACCCGAACATAAGCTTGGACAAAAGCAAACAATGCATAGCATATAGCTTGTGCGGGAGCTCAAAATATAGGGAACTAAAGACTTTGTACGACAACGGGGCATACAGTACGCAGCAAGAGTCTTGACTGCCTTCGCATTCGCATCAACTCTGGCACCAGCCCGAAGCGAGGTGGCAATACCAAGGTGCTTGTAAGAACTAACATCACAGATGAGCATATCTCTTCCCGGGAGGTGAACACTGAGTTGGCCACTCGTATCGCGGCGAGTCTCTCTACAGGCAGTGGCCTTAGGGCCGCGATACTCCAAAAGGGCTTCAGTCTCTCCGGGAGAAGCATTGAGCTGCAAGTGCCAATTTTCAAACGTAGAAAAAGAACATCGAGAAACACATTGATGCTTTGATCAAGTTGCTGAAGGGTCGAGGCCAAAAACGCAAGAACTTCATCGTCGGTGAAAGCCGCATCCAAGACAGACTCCGTGCTCGCACCCCCCGGAGAGGGGGCCCAGAAAGGGTCCGCGGGAGGGGCCAACCGAAGAGTCACCCCCTTCTCTTGGAGCTGTCTGGGAATAATGTCTAAGGCGATGCCGTAGACACAGTTGAAAGTTAGTGCACCTGATTAGCTTGCACCCTTGGCGCCCCCCAGTGCGACTTGTTGCACAGGTGGGCACATCAGAGATAGCAACAAATGCACCTTCATGCAATGATCTCTCTCTCTGTATATATATATATATATATATGTATATAGATGTCTGTCTGTCTGTCTCTGTCTGCCTGTACATGTATAGGTATTTGAAAATGGATATGTATATGTGCGTGTATGTGCATATGTATGTTTACACATACAAGTACAGATACATATACACACACATACCTATACATCTACTTATCCATGTATATATACACATGTCCGCCGCCCCCTGTTGGCTTGCCACAGGGGTGCCTAGCGTTCTGAATTTCTTACGGCTTGCCTTTGGTGCTTTTCCAACATAACTCCCCCTGGGGCTTCGGCACATGCCGCCGGCCACCCGGAAGGGACCGGAAAGCACCTCAACGTGCGCACACAATTCTCCAAGACGGCTCAAGATGGCCTCTCCGTTGGCCAAGATGCCTCAACATGGCCTCCAAGACGCCTCCAAGACGGCCCCAAGAGACCCCAACATGGCCCCAAGGTGCACCCGAGACGGCCCAAGATGGCCTAAAGACGGTCTACGACGGCCCAAAAGGTCCGCAAGAGGCTCACCAACGGCCTCCAAGACAGCCCAAGAGGCCCCCAAGAGGGCCTCCAGGAAGGCCCGAAGAGGTCCAAATCATTGACTTCCTACAAGTTCTTGACAGATTTTGGCACTTTTTTTTTCGGCCTTCGGACGGCCCGACACGGCCCAAGAGACCTCAAAGATCACCTCAATATCGCCCAAGAGGCCGCCAAAATGGCCCCAGAAAGGCCCAAGAGGCCCCCAAGACGGCCCCAAGAGGGCCCCAAGACGGCCCCCAAGACGCCCAAGGTGGCCTCCAAGACGGCCCTGGAGCACCCCAAGATGGCCCCAAATCGGCCCCGAGAGGCCCCGAAGATGGCGCCCGACGGCGTCAGACGGGGCAGGAACGCTCTAAGATGGGCAAAGAGGCCCCCGAGAAGTCCCCAGAGGCCCCCAAGAGGCCCAAGGAAGCCCCCAAGATGCTTCCAGAAAGCTCCCGGGAAGCGCCCGCCACCAACGCAGGTAGAGGCCATCAGCTCTCAGCAGAGCCCAGGCCGCCACCACCCATGACTTGAAGCAGGACGGGAAGGCGAGTTGGGCTTGTTCTGTGTGCATGAGCAGCGTCAGCGCGTCGTCAAGACTGTCGCAGAATTGGCTTTGCACGGAGTGTCCTGGCCCTCCCCCGCCCCAGCCCGCCACCAGTTCTTGTGTAGCAGTTGGCTCCCACGTCGTTCGTTGGACCCGCTCGATGACGTTCTATGAGCCTTACTGGGTGTGCACGAAGTGTGGCTGCAGGGCTAGGGACAAAGTTGGCCATATAAGGGACCCCGGTCAGGAGTGTAAGTGTGAGAGGGGTGAACCCCCCACTAAGATGGGCAAGTGGGTCCTCAAACGGCTCTCCGAAGGCAGGCCTCTTAAGTGAGCCCCTTTCTAGAAGCGTTCCCGACTGCGTCGGCTTAGGGTAATCCTTAGGTCCGCCTCCTCCTCCTCCTCCTCCTCCTCCTCCTCCATTCCTTTTCCTTATCGATAGCTGCTCCCTGTCGCACCCCGAGGACGGTCGAATGGGCGGGCCGGGCGTTTCGCCTGAGACTTCCTCAACACCGATTGTGGCCCCGATGCTAACAATTTCTCAACACTTTCACACAAGAAAGGCGGGTCGTTTTGAAAATGTGGCTCTCGCCGTAGCGCCGCGCACATTCGTTTTAAGAGTGTGCATGAGCTTCAAGGATTGAGGGCGGTCGTTTTCAAAATATGGCTCTCGCCTCAGCGCCGCGCACATTCGTCCTAAGAATTTGCAAGATTTTCGAAATTTGGATCTCGCCCTAGCGCCGCGCACATTCGTTCTAAAAGAATGCAGGCATTTCACTGGTTCTCATGGCTCACGTACGAGAAAAGGCGTTTAGAACGGTTCAGGATAGTCAGGACGCAGCAGTTACGTTGATTCGCGGCGTTGAAATCCCAGGAATGGTGTTCTGACGCGATTCAGGATCGCCAAGACATAACAGTCAGGTTAACCTGAAGCGTTGAAGTCCCGAGAACGGGATTTGGCACACTTGCAGATGTTCGCACGGCTGTCCCCTGACGGGACACTTTCATCAGTGGAAATGACCCCTTGTAGGGGCCTATGAACAGGGATGTCGGAGGGAGAGTGTATTTCAATACCGTTGATGGGTCTTGGACTTGCACTGGTCCTCCTCCTCCTCCGCGTCCTGATCTTCCCCGCCATTCTCCCCCAAGTGGTCCCCGAAGGGTTTCCACAAAGGCTGGGGGAGCACATGGTCCGATGGCTTTGCAGAGCTCTTGCCACAACGCTCGGCCACATGGGCGATGCCAAAAGGCGGGGGGCGACGCTGATTCGCCGTAGGCGTCTTCGATATACACATACACATACCTATATGTATGTTTGTATATGCATATATGTAGGTGGGTGGGTGGGCAGGTAGGTCGCTAGGTACGTATGTATGGCTGTATGTATATATATATACATATATATATATACACATATACATATACATAAACACATGGATAAACACAGAAGTGTTAGAACGCTACAGCGGAGAATAACATGTTGAAGAGTCGGATGTGTTAGTAGGGCTAGGGGGATTCGCCGAGGTAGAGGGGTGGCACGAAATAGAACAGTTGCGACCCGAGGGACCGACTAACCCCGTCATACACTTGGATCAACAATTTGTTTGGCATGTTTGAATTCGTTTGAGGTGCTTCAATATGTTTGTATGTTACGCCGTGCTGCGTGTCGTGCTAAATTTGTATGTGTTGCGCAATGCTATGCTGTGGTATGATCCTCTACCACTTAGACCACCCTTCGGTTGATAAAGGCTTTTTTAAGGGGAAGGGGAGGCGAATTGTCAACTCAGTGGGTTCGCGTCGAATCCAAATCCCTCCTCCCTCTTCTGCTCTCCTTTCTCCTGCTCCTCCTCCTCCTCCTCATCCTCGTCCTCCTCCCCCTCCTCCTCTTTCTCCCCTTCCCCTCTTTCGCCTCCTCCTCCTCCTCCTCCTCCTCCTCCTCCTCCTCCTCCTCCTCCTCCTCCTCTTCCTCTTCCTCCTCCTCCTCCTCCTCCTCCTCCTCCTCCTCCTCCTCCTCCTCCTCTTGCTCTTCCTCCTCCTCCTCCTCTTCCCTCCCCGTCCGCGACGTGCAGCGCAGGACGCTCGACGAGGTCACCGGCAGCCTCCGCCCCTCGACCGGTGAGGCCCGCTGAGGGCAGGTCGGCGCGGCTCCTGCCCTGTGGAGTCGAAGCCCCTCCAGGGCCGTGGCGCTTGCGGCCCCGATCCCCCCCCACAAATATTCAGAAAATGCTCAAAAGGTGCCCAAAAATACTCAAAACATAGTGTCCAGACTAATTTCCTAATATTTTTGAAGATTCCCCGTGTAGAGGGACAGGCCCGACTTAACGCTTGCGGCCCCGATCAAAGGGGATGCGCTGCCGGCTGGTCACTTGTAGCCCGAGTCCGTCCGTGACCCTGCGGACGCTTTCCAGTCGACGCCCTCTTCCTCTCCTCCTCCTCCTCCTCCTCTTGCTCCTCCTCCTCCTCCTCCTCCTCCTCCTCCTCCTCCTCCTCCTCCTCCTCCTCTTGCTCCTCCTCCTCCCCCTCTTGCTCCTCTTCTTGTTTCTCGGCTAGGATTTGTCGGATTTCTGCGAAATGTCCCAGTCGTGCAAGCACAAATGAGATCTGAGGGAAGGGAAAAAGGAAAGTGGCGCCTTGGTGGCGCGCGCGGGGCCTTGGTCCGGACGGCGCTGTCTTGGCCCATGCTGGAGTCCAGGAAGCACGCTTCCCTCCCTTTCTCCTATTCTCCCCCACCTCCTGCTCGTCTTGGTCGTCGTTGTCCTCTTGCTCCTCTTCCTCCTCCTCCTCCTCCTCCTCCTCCTCCTCCTCCTCGTCATTCTGCTCGTCGTCAACTTGGTCGTCATCGTCGTCGTCGTCGTCGTCGTCTTCTGACTGGGCCAGCCGCGTGCAGAAGCCGGAACAGGTCGCCCCCCGCGCAGAACTCCATGACGATCCTCGTCGGGGCGGCGACCATGACGCCGGACCTCGGAAGCCCCCCCCTATTTCCTCCTCCTCCTCACTCTCCTCCTCGCCCATCATTCACATGTCCTCCTTCATCATCGTCATCATATCATCCTCCATTTGCACCTCCTCCTCATCCTTCTCGTCCTCGTCTTCGTCCTCGTCCTCGTCCTCGTCCTCGTCCTCGTCCTCATCCTCGTCCTCCTCGTCGTCCTCCTCCTCCTGCTCCTCCTCCTCCACCTCCTCCTCCTCCACCTCCTCCTCCTCCTCCTCCACCTCCTCCTCCTCTTCCTCCTCTCCCTGCTCCTCCATCCCACCGTCTCCTCTCGCTCCAGTGCCATGTCCATCACCATCGCCTCCTCATCCTCCTGATCCTCCTCCTGATCCTCTTCCTCCTGGTGCTCCCCTTGCTGCTGCCCGAGCAAGAGGAGGAGGACGACGAGGAGGAGAAGCAGGAGGCGGTGGAGAAAGATATGGCACTGGAGTGGGAGTAAGCGGGCGGATGGAGGAGGCCGAGGCAGGGAAAGTGGGATACTGATGATAATGATGATGATGCTGCTGCTACTGATGCTGCTGCTGATGAGGAGAACCAGAGTGAACCCAGCATGCATCAACTGATGCTTCAATACACCTTCCCTTTCCAAGTCCCCTCGTCATACGTCCATCAAAGTCATCCTTTCCGCTGCGGGCGCCTCCCTTTGAGTGACGAGCGGTCGGTCCTGTTGTAAAGAATCATCCCTCTGAAAAAGGACATGCCCTCCATCCGTCTAGCGTAGCAAGGTGTCCAAGTCGTGGACGGATGCTTCGCGGAAGTCCGACGCGAGAGCCCTTCAAGGAGGCCCAGGGATAACCTCATTTTGAAAAGGACACGCCGTCCATCCGTCTAAGTGTTGGAGGATGCCAAAACCGTGGACTTTTGATTCGCAGAAGTCTCGTGCGAGAGCCTCTTTTCGAAAGAGGAGCCGCCCTCCATCCATGTTCCCCCTTTCCTTTTTCCAGCTCCTTGCCTCCGGGGCGCGCGCGCGCGCCTAAGGGGGCGGTCTGGTGGCGCACACCTCCACTCCGCGCGCGCGCGCGTCTCCTCCGCCTCCCCTTCCTTCCTGCTCTCTCCTCCCTCCTCCTTCTCCTCCCCCTTGTCGGTTCTGTGCGGCTCCTGGTCAGGACTGCCTCGCCCCCTGCTGCTGCTTGCTGGCCCGCCTCTGTCCCCCCCCCTTCTTTCTGCTGGAAGAGGAGGGGGAAGAGGAGGAGAAAGAGGAGGAGGAGGATGAGGTGGAGGAGGAGGAGGAGGAGGAACATGAGGATGATGAGGAGGAGGAGGAGCAGGAGCAGGGGGAAGAGGAGGAGAAAGAGGAGGAGGAGGAGGAGGGAGGAGGAGGAGGAGGAGGAGGAGGAGGAGAGGAGGAGGAGGAGGAGGAGGAGGAGGAGGAGGAGGAGGAGGAGGAGGAGGAGGAGGAGGAGGAGATGGAGGAGGAGGAGGAGGAGGAGGAGGAGGAGGAGGAGGAGGAGGAGGGGGAGGAGATGGAGGGGGAGGAGGAGGGAAAAGGAGGTGGAGGAGGAGGAAATGGAGGAGGAGGAGGAGGAGGAGGAGGAACATGAGGATGAGGAGGAGGAGGAGGAGGAGGAGCAGGAAGGAGGAGGAGAGGAGGAGAACAAACACAAGAAACAAAAAGGAGGAGGAGGAGGAAGAGGAGGAGGAGGAGGAGGAGGAACAAAAGGATCAGAAGGAGCAGAAGGAGGAGGAGGAGGAGGAGGAGGAGGAGAACAAAAAACCGGTCCCGGCGAAGCAGCGGGCAACGGGGCACCGGCGAGCGGGATCGTGTTCCTGGCAGGCTGGGCGCCGCACAGCCTCACGAGGTTAGGGTGTTTCGCCATGACCAGGACGCTGATCTCCCTGTCCAAGGGTCGTGGGGGGTGGGGGGGGGAGGGGTCGGCAGAAAAGGGTAGGAGGAGCGGACTCCTCCTCCTCCTCCTCCTCCTCCTCTTTCCTCTGCCTCCTCCTCTTCCTCCTCCTCCTCCTCCTCCTCCTCCTCCTCCTCCTCCTCCTCCTTCTCTCCCGCCATACCAGCGGCCCTAGCACCAGACCCGTTTGGGTTTGGTACCCACTGGGGCCAAGCGCGCCAGCCAGTGGTCCCAAGTACGCCCGTCAAATCTGCACGTTTTTCTCAACAACCGGGTGGAAGGCATGGACGGTGACAGACCACCTCGGTGCTGGCGACACGGCCCCCCCCCAAAACATAGCAGGGACTAGAATCAAATGATCCGGATTTGAGGCGTACCTGTTGCAATACGCAAGGTCTAAGACGTGTATGTGTGTGTGTGTGTGTCTGCGTAAGTAAGGCGCGTATATGGGCAAAGTCGGATATCTTACTGGGCCCCAAAGCAATCAATGAAGGAGCCAATCAGCATAATGTTTCGTTCGAATCTGGTGCTCAACCGAATACGCCTGTGCCTCGCCGGTTTGGTGTGCAAACCACACCCAAACCAGTGAAGCAAAAGGGTGTGCTTCGCTGAGAGGACATTCGACTGACCATGCCCCTCAGAAAAACTTGCCTGCGGCAGATGATTGGGTGGAGCACGCTCTCACTCACTTGCATGCTCGACTTCCCGAAACCTGCTGCAGCACGAAAATAGCTCGCGAACGCAGGCCGTTCACTGATCCCTCTACCATGTCACATTCGTGAACACAGCTCGCGCGATGCGAGCCCTTGTGTTTTCTCAGGCCGTCGTTGTCCGCATTGTGGGACGTGTTGTCGACTCAGTCGTACTGGTCGCGTTTCTCCTTGCTGCGATTGCTGTGGCGGGAACTCGGCACCGTCTTCTTGTGTCGCTTCTCGCTCAGCCTGACCGTGTTATGGTCGTAGCTGCGGTTCCCCTCCATGATGTCGAGCATGAGCTCGCGGCCCGTGCTACCCTTCGTCATTCGGTCGGCCCTCATGTCTCGAGTATCGCACCAAAGAATGTCGTCGGTCTGCTTGCTGCGGAGATGGCCCGACAACCCCCACAAGTGGCCTGCCATGCTGTTTCCCGAAAGTGGTCGAACAGGGTCCATGGCCAGGGCCGTGCCAGGTCCTACCCAACCCGACGCGTCTCCCGTGCTCGGAAGCCTGTGGGCCCCCGCCTGGTCGCCGACGTTGAAGCGCCCCTCTCCGATCTCAGTGGCGCGTGTCCAGAGGGCGTGGTTGACGAAGTGGCCTCGATCATGCGTTGCAAGACGGACTTCGGATGCGCCGCTGCAATCTTTTGGGGCGCGCGTCGCCGCCGGCAGCAGGGCCCGCGCCAGCAGCGCAGTCGCCGAATACCTCGCCCTCCTGGTATGCTTCGAGCACAGGCAGCATGCAGGGCTGCCTGCCGAAGACGACGTTGCACGGTGTAACGCCGCCTGCGTGGGCGAGGCCGTTGCCCGCGAATATCGCGTTGGTGTCTCGCGCGAGTCGCCGCGTAGTGCTCGTAGTAACGCGGTGACGTCGAGGCGAGTCCAGTCTGAAAGCGCGAGGCGGCCTACCGATGCGTCGGCGGCTCGCGGTGCTGACCGTCTCGGCACTGCGCCGGTTACTGAACTGGCTCGTACTTGTGGTCCATCAACACACTTGCCGGAACTACTGGCCTGAGCCCTGGCGCTGGATGATGACCTGGCTCCCGGAGTACTGGCGAGTGCCGGCGATGGAGCAGCTTCGCCTGATGCATCGAGGTCGGCTCCGCCAGGCCATTGTGCCCGTTGATCGCTGGCGCTGCGTGGTCCTCCAGGTCGCGCTAATGTTCGCGGGCGTTGGCCGGCGCGCGGGCGCGAGCGGCCGCGTGTGAGGGTCCGCGAACCTACGCTTGCTGTGCTCGTGGGCGCGTGCAGGGCGGTCGCGTTCGTTCTCCTCGCGGCAGCCGGGGTATTCCCCGCGTGCTGGGGCGCTAGCCATGAGGATGCCAGCGCGTGGCCAGATCTCGGAGTGCATGGGAAATTCCCATCGGACGTTGCGCCTGCACGCCTCGCGCGAGCAGCGCGCGCTCTCATCTGTCATGGCACTCCTGATCTCGCCCTCTGTGGCCCCAGAGGTAACAGCTAGGAAGGCTGACGTGCACGCGTCGCATTTGTGAACGTAGTTCGCGACGCGCGAGTACTTCAGGCGGTGGCGCAGGCCCGCGATGCCCTGGACAAGCCGATCGGCCATCCTTCATGGTCAGATCTGGGCGTCGAAGCTGTTTTAGCCCTTGACACGCACGTGCGCGCTTGTTGGCGCGCTGATGGTCCACGAACTGCCCGAGGATCTCCAAGTCGTTTTAGACGACCAAGCCCGTTGTCTTCTTCAGGATGCCCCCTTGGCGATCTCGAAGCCCAAGTTGGCATTGGTCGAAAATGACCTTGTGCGTGCCTGGTGTTGTCACCACCCCTGACCAGGGTGGCTCGTTGCTCAGCCGCGATGGAATGGGCTGCTCGTTGACGAAGTAGCCGCCGAGCTGCAGCTGTAGTAGACGCATCCGCAGAATCGGCCGCGCGGGACCGCGTCCTCGTAGGAGCGCAGCCAGGTGCTGTAGTTGCGTTTGTAGCTATGCGTAGCCCAGCGACTGAAAGGCCGGCAGGCGGGGGCCATGATGGCCACTTGGGGCCGATTTTGTCGTATTTACCTCTCCGCGGCCCTCTGCTGGCTCTCGTCGTTGAGGTCGCAGCCCATTGCCAATTCGAAACTGGCGACCGTCCTGTGGCGTCGGCGGACAGCGAGTCTGCCGGTCCGTGCCTCCCCACCATAGACCTCCATGATGTCCATGCCGTATTCCATGGGGGTGAGGGATTTGAGGAGGTGGTGCATGCCGTCTAGCTTGGTGGACAGTGGCGTTGGGGGCTGGGATAAGCTCCTTGCCTCGAATTGGATAGACTGTCGTTTGAGCACTCGCCCGATGGCGATGCGACGCCGGGGCCGACGAGCCGTGGAACCACCCGGTAGGCAAGCTGGAGGTGACGCTGCCGTGGGGGCCGTCGTCGTCGTCACACACGTCGGAGTGCCGTAGCTCGCTGATGGCTGGGAAGCCAAAAATACCTGGGCCCAGACCTGTGAGGTCAGTGCCGCAATCGTCGTAGCGGAACTCTGCGACTTGCTTGCGCGCTTCGGGCACGCGGCCCGCCTTTATCTTGGCTTTTTGGCGCATGCGCTCTGCCGTGGGTTAGGCGCCGACAACGTAGTCGCTGGGCGCCTCCAATGGTTGGTCGGATCGATCAGAAACAAATCTCTCTGAATGGCCCCTTCTGGCCTGCTTGGTGTTGGTGTTGCGCTTGCCAATCGCAAAATGACAGGCAGAGGTGTTCGCGTCCTCGGTGTGCTCCTGAGTGCGCTGCTCGGCGTCGCGCTTGCCCTGCCATAGGACAGGAGAAATCGCTCGAGTCTGGCGCTGAAGCTGCTGCTGTGCCTGGCCGAAAGCGCACCTACCGCGGTGCGCTGCTGCTCGTTGAAGCACAACAAAATATGGTGCAAGACGCAACGTCGCGGCCCATGAGAGTGAAGTATGCGTGCCTGTTCGTGGTCGTCCAGTCGTCGGTGTGCTGCTCGGAGCTTGACGTTGCATCGGTTGATAATGAGCGAGGCGATTAGCATAGCGAAGGCCACCCTCTGGGGCCAGGGGCTTGTGACAGGCCTGGCGTTTGCGGAAATGCAGCGAGCTTGCGTCGGTCATCTGATTCTCTGCCTAGCGCCCCCAATGAGGTCTGTGCCGACCGAATGTCGCGATCCCGGTGCCAGCACCCATGGCCCGGGCGCACCGCCTGGGAAGGGGGTCGAGGATTTGGCGCACTCCATCCCGGGTCGTGTCGCACGTGGTCCGCAGCATGCTAGAGCTTGCGCTGGGAAGCGCGCCGTCGGACAATGATCTGATGGCGCCCTCGTGGGGGGTGGGGCGGATGACGTCGTGGCCGTGGTCCTGTAGTACTCGTGATGTATCCCGCCCTCTCTCCAGGGCCCAGGCGGGGCGACCTGGCCCTCCTGCCCGCTTTTCGGCCGGGGCAGATCGGCAGGGCCAGCCTCGCGGTATGGCCCGTCCTCCTCCCAGTTAGCGGGGCAGCTTCTTGGAGTCTTCGGCGACGTAATTGCCGAGAGACCCTGAGGATGCTGAGCTGTTTCCATGGCTCTGGGTCGGGTCGTGGCCGGGGTGCGTCATGCCTGCGTGTCCAAACCCCTTAGAGCCACGAGAAGTCGGAGGTGGGTTGGGAACGACCACGATTTCCGCGTCGTCGATGATGCGCTCCATGGTGAGCTGGGCGATTCGCTCGGCCTCGCATGATCGCGCGGGGGCCGCGGGGGGGACATTCGCCACGGGGGCCCTGGTCTCGCCGCGGCAGTCGGGGCCCACCGCGCCGCCCGCAACGTCGAGACCTCTGAGGGCGAGTGTCGAGCGCGGGGCTACCCGTAGGTTGGCGCCCGACGGCCCGAGAGCGGCCGCGCCCGCAGACGCCAATTCCCGAACGTATAAGTCGGGGTGCTGACGTCCGCGCTGGCGCGCTGCCTGCGGAGCGCCCCGCACTGGCGCTTGCGCGTTGGGGCTCAGAAGATGGACCTTGAGCTTCTTGAGCTCGCGGCCGCAGCTGGTGTCGTCGTCCTGGCGGTTGTTGCCCGCTGCTAGTTGCGCGAGTTGCCTCGGTGGTAGGCCCCCAGAGGGCGCCTGGAGCCTGTCGAAGTCGTCAAATGTGATGCGCAGGTGGCCGCTCGGCGCCGATCCCAAGTCGAAGTGGATGGTGCCAGGGCCGCAGGTGACCCTGTAACCGCCAGGCTCGGGGAACGTCCGGCGTTTGCGTGCTGCGCCTGTCTTCGCCGCTCCGCCGATGGACTGCGTGGATTGCAGACCGAGAAAGGCAGGGAGATCGAAGCCTGCGCCCTCCGCGGCCGGGCGGTGCATGCTGTGCTGCGTGGTCGCGCCGTCGCGGGTGGTAACTGCAATAGGGGCAGCGTAGTTCCCAATGTGCAACCTGCGATCCGTTGCCGACTGCTGCCGCGTAGGGTGGGGTCGGCAGCCTCTCCTCCGCGGGCGCGAGCTTCGCCTGCTGGGCCTTGTCAGCCAAGTTCATGGCAAAACATAATCCCGAGAGGTCGGTCCAGGCGCCTGCGTCGACGACGGCGCCTAACCGTCCGCCAGGGATGTTGGCTCTCGCCAGGCAGCAAGGTGAATCGGTCGGTGAACTCGTGCCTGTATCTGACGAGGTAGGCCGGCACGGGAACGCGCGTCGGCGCGGCGGCGCGTGCAGGTCCAGGTGGGCGTCGCAGGGTATCGTCACATTTGCGGCGGGCATTAAACTGGAAGCGCTGTCTGGTGACTGCAGCAGGTCCTGCCGCGGCGTCCCAGGTGCCGGCGCGAACCGAGGAGACTGCATGATGTCCTGCTGCGGCGGTGTCAGCGCCGCGGGCGCTGGGCCCGTCGGGCCAGGGTCTGCCGCGCGGGCCGACGACGCAATCATCGGACCTGCCGTCGTGGGATCTGCACCATTGAAACGGAAATCGGCGATGACGTCGGCTGGGCCTTGGCAGGACACTATGTGGGTGTTCGTGTTCTGCATGAGCTGCAGGTGGCATGCCCAGTGCCCGGTGCAGGGTGCGGCGGCGTTGCAGGCGCGCCACCCTCTCGGCATGCGCGAAGGCCTCGAGACAGGTAGGACACTCCCAACCGTCGCCGTCGAGCATTAAAAAATTGGAGATGCAGCAGGTGCGGTAGCTGGCGCAATAGGAGGATGTTTGGGGCTCCGTCCACCTAAGTGCGGCCAGGCGTCGCTGCTCGTCGTGCTGTCGACTAGCTCTGGTGCTAGCAGGGTGCTGTGGAGCTCGTCAAGGTGCCGTCGTTGCGCGCGGTCGAGAGCGGTGCCCGCGCTGTGGTCGGATCGGCCGCGGCCCGGCATCCAGGTCTCGCGGCCGGCTGACCACGTGGCCACCCTCCCAGATGGCTGGCGTGCGTCGATGGGGGCGCTCTGCTCTAACAGGGCCAAGTCATTGGGAGACTTCAGCACTGGCGGTGATACTGCTGACAGCGTGGACTGCGGTGGCCACGTGGAGCTTGATCCATGTGGTGCGCTGATGCCGAGTGCTGAGACTGATGGCATATAAGCCCAACCCGGTAAATGCACGTCGGCAGGTGGGGAGGTAGGTGTGGCGACTCGTGAATGAGCGTCGCTCGCCCAGTCGCGCCCTTTAGCTTGCCCCAGTGGGGAAGAGCTGGTCACTCTGTTCCAGCGTGGTGGTGTCGGTGGCGGTTGTACTGCTGATGCTGCTGGAGCTGAAGGTGCTGTGGGCGCGGCTTGCACTGCGTTCCCCGCCCCTGCCACGCGGGCTGGCAACGCGGTTGCCGGGCCCGCAGGTCGAGCAGAGTCCTGCTGTGCGCGGCTCATACGGCCAGCGATTTCTTGACGCAGTCGCAGATCGGCCTCGCGCGGGCTGGGAGAGGATGCAGAGGAGTCTTTGCCCACTTCGGCCAATGGCCGTGGCCCGATGCCTGCCGCAGGCCGTCGGGCGATGCACTTGGCGCCGCTGCTGCGGCTGGCCGCGTCCCTGCCGTCGCTGGAGCCGGTCGCCCGCAGTCCCATTGGTCGGCGCCCTGCGCGGGGTCGCCATCGCCAGGCCCCCCCCAAGGTTGGGGAGTTCCCAAGGTGTCCCTGGTCATCCAGACCGCGCGTGCGCCTGGCGCGCGCAGCTGAGCAGCTGGTTCGTGCGATCCCTGATGTCCCAGGTGCGGTGGGGACGTCGACGGTGATGGCGGTGCTGCTGAGGCTGGGGCGTCGAAGAAGAGAGCGCGCCCATGCCGGCGGCGCCGGGGGCAGTCGCGCACGAGGTGCTCCTCGGAGTCGCACTCGCTGCGTTTGAGATGCACCCCGTCAGGGCTGGTAGGTTGCCTTTGCGGCCGAAACCCACGCCGCTGGCCCTGACACCCCCCTTCCCCTCGCCTGTGCCATTCCCGATGCCCGCGGGAGCTTCCCGGAGGTCGTTCGCGGACATGTCGTGGAAGGCGCGGCAGCCTTCGCCTCGGCCCCTGCCCGCGAGTTTGACGACCCTCCGCGCGCGGCGCGTGGGCCCGCGATTGGTTGGGCTGCGCCGGCCGGGATTGCCGCGTTCGCAGGCCTGGAAAGAGGCGCGCGCCGCGTTGTTCTATTGGCGCGTCGCGTAGCTCGGGGTCGTTGGCAGCAATCTTTTCGCCGAGCGAGCTGGCGGCGTCGGAGCTGGCGCCTGAATCGACACCTGCTGCTGGGTATGCCACCTGTGCTAATGATGCCGTGCCAGGGTCGGCAGCGGCTGAAGCTGCTGGCGGGCTCGGCGCCGCTCCCAGGACAGCTTGCCCCGTGCCATCCCAGCTCGACCCGGCCGTGGCGCCACAGGCACTCTGGGCCAGATCTTGCGCGGGCGCACTCGTGAGGAACGTCTGGGGTTGGGCCGAATGAGCGGCCGATGCGACCATGCCTGGCGAGTCCTCGCGATCGCGTGCCCAAGCCGTCGCAGCTGGCCTGTCCTTCGCGCCTGCTGCGCGTCCGTCGGGCAGGCCATGATGCGGCGCTGCACGGCCATGGCGAATTAGATGTTCGCCGCGCCCGCCGCGCGCAGCAACAACTAGCTGAGGACCTCGTCGCCGATCGTGAGTTGACCGGCCTGCTGCGCCCTGTTGCAATGGAAATCTAGCCCGGCGAGGAGGTTGTCGATGCGCTCCTGCGGCAACAGGTCAAAGTTCATCAGAGCCGACACCGCCCGCGCGCGCCCCCCCTTCCCAAGCTGGCCCCGCCGTTAGGCAGGCTGTGCGTGGGAGGGGTCATTGGCGGCGCTGGGTCGCCGTTGATGCGACATGCGACCTCCCTGGATCAGGAAAACGGGCGGCCGCTCGTCCTCGCGCTCGCGCGCCATGCGGGCCATGTGTGACGAGACGTAGGCCGCCTGGCGGAGCTCGTTGAAGTCGGGGTTCGCCACTGACCAAATCATGACCTCCCGGGCCCAGCGTTGAAAGGGCACGCGAGCTTGCTGCTCAGGCCCCCAAGTGCGGAGGTGCCGCATGTTGCCGCCACCGCCGCCGCCAGCGCCCATGCAAGCGACGCAGCAGATGACAGCAACCGTGCCCGCTCCGATGCCCTTCCATCCGGACTAGAATCGCCGCCATCCATCGAGGAGGTGCTAGAGTCCTGGTACCCAGCAGCGGTGATGTTCGGGCAGAGAACCTCGAAACCAGTCGTGGGTAGATACCCCTGGTATGCTCTCCCTCGTCAGCACACTGGGCATGTTCCTTCTGTCGTGCAGTTGTCGTGCGATCGGCACTCGGAATATCCCATAACATAGTCGTGGGAATGCTCGTCGTGAGCCGCGTCGCCTGTGCAACGAGCACCACCAACTGTACGACGGGCAAGAAGAATCTGCATAAGGATCCAGGTCTACCAGGTAGCACGGAATGCATGAGTAATATGGAAGGGCATGTTCCAGGGAAAAGGAAACGGATCGTTCCAGATTCGTGGCGTGGTTCCCCAAAGAACTGACAACATGGTCGAACCCTCCAGAATCATTTCGCTCTTTCCCGCCTGTGTCACCCTCAGCTTCTGCAACATTGTCGCAGAAAGATCGGGGCACTTCGCCAATACCGTTGATGTGCAGGCCGGAGCAATCGACTGTCTGACGCCCTCGGCTACATCCACAGGCGGAAGCGATGGAGGCGTTGTGTCTTTGTCTCTTCCTCCCAAGGCTCCTGCACCATAGTCACAAAGAGCTCGTGACCTGTCGCCGGCACCGAAGATGTGAACGTTGTGCCGATCAACTGTCGCACATCTGAGGCTGCACTCATAGGCGCATGCGCTGGAGGCGGCAGGTCCACGATCTGCTTAAGCATCATTCGGGCGAGCCAAGGAGGGGTTGCCGGGGGCGGTCGGTCCTTGAAATCGGAGTCCGCGTAGTCGTAGATGTGCGCCTCCTCCGTGATCGCACGTGGCGGCTGGGCGGGCGTTGCCCCGACGGTCCCTGAAGAGTCGCCGCCTGCCGCGATGAGCGGGTGGAGGATCGCGAAGACGGCGCAGGCCGTCCAGCGCGAGGTCGGCGCAGCTGGCGGAATAAGACGGTGATCTTGAAGTGGTATTCCTTGAAGTAGCTGTGTCAAACGGCAGGGCGGTGGAGCCCTGGCCATCGGTGCGAGGCATCGAGAGGAGGCCGTTGCGGCGCATGGAAGGGATCCGCAGCTCCGCTACTAACCAAGAGCAGAGTGTAAGGATGTGAGGCGCACCTCTCGCAGTACGCAGGGTGCAGGAGGGGTGTGTGAATGAGGCGCGTACAAGACGGGCACGGCCGGATATCCTGCCGGGCCCCAGGGCAAGAAATGGCAGGGGGAAGTCGAGATGATCAAGAGGGGCAGCAAGCATAATGTACTGCTCGAGTCAGGGTGGGTGACGGGGGGAGGAGGAGAGAGCAGAGGCTCTTCCTCCTCCTCCTCCTCCTCCTCCTCCTCTTAATCGCCGCAGGGGTTGCGACAAAAGGGTAGCCGACCTGCAAGGCAAGAACAGTGCAAACGTTTCTCCCGCCACTTTCTTTGGGTTCATTGTACTGCTCGTCGGACCTCAGAGGAGCAAGGGCACTTGCATACGCGCATTGATGTCGGAGGACTCTCTGACTGTGCTGCCATTTGCTTGTGCGACCCTTGGGAATGAGACATCTACCGAGGACGAGGAGACAGCATGATCCCAATGTGCAATGACTGAAGATGCGTGTAATTGCAATTTTTCGGACTCGCGGAAAAAATAACGGCACGACCCTAACTAACGCGTCCTAGGCGGCATTGCTTGGTATTGCTTGGCATTGCATTGCATTGATTGGCATTGCTTGAGGTTGCTTGGCATTGCTTGGCGTGTCTTTGCATTGCCTGGCATTGTTTGATCTTGCTGGGCATTTCTTGGCATTGCTTGGTAGTGCTTGGCATTGCTAGGCATTGCTGGGCATTGCATGGCGTTACTTGGTATTTCTTGGCGTTGCATGGCGCTGCTTGGCTTTGCTGAGCATTGCTTGGCATTGCTTTGTGCTGCTTTGTGTTGCTTGGCATTGCCTGGCATGGCTCGGCACTGCTTAGCATTACTTCGCATTCATTGGCGTTGCATGGCGCTGCTTGGCGTTGCTGAGCATTGCCTTGTATTGCTTGACATTCCATTGTCTTGCGATTTGTGTTGCTTTGCGTTGCTCGGTGTTGCATGGCATTGCTTGGCGAGGAACGCCAGTGTAAATCTTTAAGAGAGGCCCAAGGAGCCCCGATACATGCCACTGTAAAGAAACAAGACTAGGGAACCTCGAGGCACGCTACTGTAAAGAAACAAGACGCGGGAACCCAGAGGAACGCCACTGCTAACAGACAAACCTGGGGAACCCTGGGGAACACAACCCACAAAGAAGCAAGTCTGGGGAACCTGGGGGGACGCCGGCTGGCGCAGGCCTCGCACCCAGTGGTTGTCCAAAAACAGCCTGAATCAGGCCTGCCGAAACGATTCTTAGCTGAGCATGTAGAGACAATACTTCGCTGCAGAGACAATGCTTCGCTGCTGCTCGAAAAGACAGCGATAGTTCTTCTCGCCCCTCCCGGTCATGTGTACGGGAAACACATAATGGTCTTGCGCTTGGGATGCCGTCAGACCCAAGCCAGAAGAGCACCCCTCAAGAACATGAGGCCCTCCGCCAGCCGAAGCACACACAGAACATGTGAGGGTACCCTCCCCAGGATGTTTCATAACATCCAACAAGCACGAGGCATATTAGGGTACTTCCCCGAGCCGACCTCTTCATACCTCGGTCCGGCTGCAATTCGACGGGGGACTTCTGCGCACGTGCCCCAAAACAAGTAAGGAGGATGATTACCTGTTCCGGAAACGGAGCGTGTTGACGCAGCCCACAGTCTAAAAACACAGGGGACACTCCAAAAGAGGTTCAAGGGGACTCGGAACTCGGCCAAGGTCATGACTGATGCTGTTTTTATCTAACAGCGAAGACTGATAGGTTTCTAGTAGTGTCAAAAGAAAGCATCTTGACTCCCCAAGGGGGGTCTGGGCGGGTGCCGGGGAGAAGCCGCGGAAGTCGTTTTAAGCAAACAGTTACACACTTCGTGGTCTTCGAGGTCCCAGAACTCCATTCCTGGGCGTGATTTCGAATGCCCGGAGCCAACTGTAAGCCACTTCGTGTTCTTCGAATTCCCAGAACTCCATTCCTGGGCATGATTTTGAATGCTCGGAGCCAACTGTAGGCCACTTCGTGGTCTTCGAGTTCCCAGAATTCCATTCCTGGGCATGATTTTGAATGCCCGGAGCCAACTGTAGGCCCCTTCGTAGTCTTCGAATTCCCAGGACACCATTCCCGGGGGGCACATTTTGACTGCCCAGAGCCAACTGTAGGCCACTTCGTGTTCCTCGTGTTCCCAGAACACCATTCCCAGGCTACATTTTGATTGCCCGGAGCCAACTGTGAGGCCGAGGCTGAGGCAGGCTGAGGCTGAGGCAGGCTAAGACTGAGCCTGAGGCAGGCTGAGGCTGAGGCTGAGGCTGATGCAGGCTGAGGCTGAGAGGCTGACGCTGAGGCTGAGGCAGGCTGAGGCTGAGGCTGAGGCCGAGGCAGGCTGAGGCTGAGGCTGAGGCAAGCCGAGGCAGGCTGAGGCTGAGGCTGAAAAAGAGGCAGGCTGAGGCTGAGGCAGGAGGCAGGCTGAGGCTGAGGCAGGCTGGCTGAGGCAGGCTGAGGCTGAGGCTGGCTGGGCTGAGGCTGAGGCAGGCTGAGGCTGAGGCAGGCTGAGGCTGAGGCTGAGGCTGAGGCTGAGGCTGAGGCTGAGGCTGAGGCAGGCAGGCAGGCTGAGGCTGAGGCAGGCAAGGCCAGGCAGGCTGAGGCTGAGGCTGAAGCTGAGGCAGGCTGAGGCTGAGGCTGTGGCTGAGGCTGAGGCAAGTTGCGGCTGAGGCTGAGGCTGAGGCTGAGGCAGGCTGAGGCTGAGGCCGAGGCAGGCTGAGGCTGAGAGGCTGAGGCTGAGGCTGAGGCAGGCTGAGGCTGAGGCTGCGGCCGAGGCAGGCTGAGGCTGAGGCTGAGGCAAGCCGAGGCAGGCTGAGGCTGGCTGCAGGCTGAGGCTGAGGCTGAGGCTGAGGCTGAGGCAAGCTGCGGCTGAGGCAGGCTGAGGCTGAGGCTGATGCAGGCTGAGGCTGAGAGGCTGGCTGAGGCTGAGGCAGGCTGAGGCTGAGGCTGAGGCCGAGGCAAGCTGAGGCTGAGGCTGAGGCAAGCCGAGGCAGGCTGAGGCTGAGGCTGAAGCTGAGGCAGGCTGAGGCTGAGGCTGAGGCTGTGGCTGAGGCTGAGGCAAGCTGCGGCTGAGGCAGGCTGAGGCTGAGGCTGATGCAGGCTGAGGCTGAGGCTGATGCAGGCTGAGGCTGAGGCAGGCTGAGGCTGAGGCTGAGGCCGAGGCATGCTGAGGCTGAGGCTGAGGCAGGCTGAGGCTGAGGCTGAGGCAGGCTGAGGCTGAGGCTGAGGCCGAGGCAGGCTGAGGCTGAGGCCGAGGCAAGCCGAGGCAGGCTGAGGCTGCGATTGAGAGAAGTTCTCGCCGAGAACAGCTGAATTCTACAACTGGATTCTCACCTAAATCTTAAGGGGAATGCTTCCAGATATGCTTCTACACATCGCTGTTAGGTTGCTTTGCCCGGGATAGTTTGATCTTGCGATGGTTAACGAGAGATCCCAATACTATGGCATGCCGATTTGCTACACACAATCAAGACTGGGCGTTGCTGGCGCGGAACAGCGCTCAGTCGAAACTCTCAGATGGTGGGTTGCAATTCGAATTCTCACAGAACAAGGACGACACATGTAGAGCGTGGGAAGGCCAAACTGCTTGTGGGCACAGAGGACACGCGTAAGCAAGATGGGCGATTTGGGCTGGTGGAGCACGACACAGATAAAAAACACATGATCCATATTCGGCAGACTTGGTGGCTCAAGTTGGACTCGAGGAGTGCTTCGCAGATTCTGAATGGAAGTCACGCGTTGATGCCATCGCCTTATGGGTTTTTGAACGCTCGCCGCCCGCAGGCTATTGAGCCTCCCTCATTGATCCTCGCAGCGCGTGCTGGCACCAGCGTGTGCTTTGCTTGGCCACCGGAGCCCTTCAGCACGACGCGGGCGCTACAACGAAGGCCGCCGGGGGACCTGAGCAGGGTAGCGCACGCTTCGCCCTCTAGAAGCGAGGCGATGGCACCGTCGCGAAGCGCAAAGCCAGGACACGCCTAGGCGACTTTCCACCCGTCGCAGCAGGTGGGCAGACTGGACGGTATGCAGCCGCTTGCAGAAACAATGCGGGAGCTCGCGCGCACGTGGAAGATGCCAGAAGCGGCCATGCAAGTGTAGGGAACTGGCCGAGCACCACCATGCTGCCAGGCTGACCGGTGCGCACAAGCACACACACAGAGTGAGCGAACACACGTTTTGTGAGCAGAATGACGGCCTGCACGAGGCCCCTATGGGACTGATTTTCCCCCCGTGCTGGCTAGCCTTCGCGCGGCGGCGCTAGCACACGCCTTGAGGACTGGGTGGGTCGCGCGCTTGCTCCGCCCTGCGGGCCTCTGGAACGCAACGTTCTCCCTGTTGCCCCCCGCGACGGCCGCAGGCCTGATCTCCTTCACGGCGACCACCTGGTGCAGGGGGCGCGGTCCCCACCGTCGTCCTCTTTTCGTACCCGTCCTCCTCGGCGTTGAAGTCCCAGGGGCGGTGCTTTTGCATGGCTGGAAATCTGCAAACGGTTGCCTTCCAACGTGGCATTTCCCGCAATGAAAGTCGGCCACTGTGCCGCTGGGCACGGAGTGGGCGTGTCCTCAGGTCCTTTGCCCCATCCCTTAGGCACTCCCGGGGGGTCTTTGAGAGGCCCGGGCCCCGAGTTCTCAAATCTCTTGGGGCTCCCGGCGTGCCCCCCTGGGCTCCGGCGCATCTTGTCGCATGACTTTTCGGGGCCCAGGAGGCCCCCAGAAGGGCCCAGGAGAGCTCCAAGAGACCCCCAAGACGGTGCGAGTGGGGTCCGAGACGCCCAACGACCGCACCAAGACGCCCAAGATGGCCCCAGGACGGCCCAAGTGGCCGCCAAGATGTCTCACGAGGCTTCCGAGAGGGGCCCCAAGAGTTCCCCAGCTATCCATTCACATGCGGGACCTCCCGCCAGTTCGAGGTAGGCCTCATGGGTGTTAGTACTTCACCCGCCTTGACACACTGTCCCAACGGGTGCACTCTCTCTTTCTCTCTCTCTCTCTCTTTTGTTTGTTTCTCTCTCTCTCTCTTCCTCTCCCTCTCCCTCTCCCTGTCTCTGTCTCTGTCTCTGTGCCGGTCTCGGTCTCTCTCTCTCTCTCTCTCTCTCGTTTTTTTTGTTTTTGTTCTCTCTCTCTCTCTCTCTCTCTCTCTCTCCCCCACACCACTCACTCACTCACTCATTCACTCACTCACTCACTCACGCTCGTCGTTCCCCTTCTCCTCGTGCTTACCTCTGCTCTCTCCTCCTCCTCCTCCTCCCTCCTCCCTCCTCCCTCCGCCTTCCTCTTTGCTTCTCCCTCCTTCCTCCCTCCTGAGGCTTGAAATTTGCAACAGCGTCAAAGATGGAGGGGTGTGGGGGGTCAACATGTGGCTCTCGCCATAGCGACGCGCACATTCGTCATCAAAGTTTGCAGCAGTTTCGAGGATCCGTGGTCGTAAATGCCAAGATGTGCACTCTGGCAGTATTTAGGACGGTTAGGACTGGATTGGACGCAGCAGTCACGTTGATTCTTAGCGTTGAAATTTCAGGAGTGATGTTCGGAAACCAAAACAGAATCTGAACTACTTTTGGAAACTGAAGGGTGCCCGACTCCGATCAATTTACGATGTAAAAGCTGTTTTTGAATTATTTTGTTGTGGTCCTCGCGGAACAACTCCTATCCTTTTTGGAGGCTTTCGTGTAGGGGCCTATGACAAGAAGAGCTTGGCGGGAAGGTTTATTGCGACATCGTTGATGCGTTTCGGGTTTACGCTGGCTGGTCCTCCTCCTCCTCCTCCTCCTCCTCCTCCTCCTGCTCCTACTCCTCAGCCTCCTCCTACTCTTCCTCCTCCTCCTCCTCCTCCTCCTCCTCCTCCTCCTCCTCCTCCCCTTCCTGCTCTTGCTCCTCCTCTTCGTCCTCCAGCTCCTCCGCCTTCTCGTCCTCGTCCTCGTCCTCGTCTCGCTCTCGTCCTCGTCCTTCTCCCCCCCCACCCCCGGTCGGCCACGCCGCAGCAGCCACCTGGCCACGCCAGAAACCCTTGAAGACCTCGGCCGTGCAGCCAGAGCCCAACCGCTCCTGCAGCGTCAGCTCCGCGGCCGGTATCTCCAGCTCCTGCTCCTGCGGGGGCGCCGCATCGGGGCGCCGCTTCAAAACGCCCGCTGGACGTGCTCGGCACGGGGCCCAGCGGAGCCATCTGGCGCCCACGAGATTCGGGCTTCCAAACTGAGGAGGAGGAGGAGGAGGAGGAGGAGGCGGAGGAGGAGGAGGAGGAGGAGGATCGTGCTCGCCCAGTTTGGAAACCCCGGGGGTCGTCGCCAAGGACGATGCGGCCCGAAACATGGGGCAGAGGGATGGGGGCCGGGGCTGCGGTCGTGGCGTTTCGCGGGGCCGCAGGGTTCTGGGCGTGGGGGCCTGCGGAGGCATCCAGATACCCGCAGAGGCTTCGCAGGAGGAGGAGGAGGTGGAGGAGGAGGAGGAGAAGGAGGAGGACCAGGGCAAACCCAAGACTTATCAACGATCCCTGAGCATCCTGAAGCGTGCCAAAAACAACACTCTCGGGACTTCAATGCCACGAATGAGCATGACTGTTGCGCCTTGGCGATCCCGAATCGTGGCAGAACACCATCCCTGGGACTTCAGCACCGCGAATCCGCGTAATTGTTGCGCCCTGGCAATCCTGAACCGTTCCAAAACACCTCTTCTGATACGCTAGCCGTGGGAATCCGCTAAACTCTTGCAATTTGTTCAAGACGAATGTGTGCGGCGCTGAGGCGAGAACCACATTTTGACAAGGAACCGCCCTCCATCCGTGAAGCTCTTGCAGTTTGTTTAAGACGAGTGTGCGCGGCGCTACAGCGAGAGCCACATTTTGAAATCGCCCCCCCTTCACACGTGAAATTCTTGCAATTTGTTTAAGACGAAGATGCGCGGCGGTAAGGCGAGAACCAATGTTTGAAAACGACCCGCCCTCAATCCGTGAAGCTCTTGCAATTTGTTATACTACGAGTGTGCGCGGCGCCAAAGCGCTGACCACATTTTGAAATCGACCCGCCCTCAATCCATGAAGCTCTTGCGAGTTTTTGTAACGAGTGTGCGCGGCGCTGATGCGAGAGCCACGTGTTGAAAACCATTCGCCTGCCATCTGTGAAACTGCAGCAACTTTCAAGCTCATAGATGGTCAGGAAGTCTCAAGCGGAACGCCGGGCCCGCCCTTTCGACCGGCCTCGGGTTGCGACAGGGAGGAGTTATATATCGTGAAAAGGAATGGAGGAGGACGAGGAGGAGGATGAGGAGTGGGGGGAAGAGGAGGAAGAGCAAGAGTAGTGGGATACTTTTTTGACGTCGGAGAGGGGCAGGAGAGAGGGAAGAAGAAGAGGAGGAGGAGTAGTGAGAAGAATAGCACAGGAGGGGAGACAGAGGAGGGGGAAGAGGATGAAGATGAGGAGGGACGACGAGGAAGAATGATGCGGAGGAATAGGAGGATAGAGAAAGATCATGAGGAAGACGAAGGGGACAAAGAGGAGGCGGGAGTCAGGGCGCTGGCGCACCCTGGGGCGAGAAAAGATACAGCGCGCCATCGCCAAGCGCGAGAATATCAGAACGTAGCCCGACCACGAGACGTCCTAAGCCTGGGCTGAGGGAAGCACCGTCTTCTCACCCATGCAGGGCTGCATCGGTCGTGCACTGGCATCGTTTGCGACGCGGAATGCGGAAGCGGAGCGTTACCATGCTCGCGCGGGAGTGAACTCTCGACGCCGGCATTGCTCGCAGAATCGCAGTCGGAAGACGCGAGGGTTTGGGGGCACCTCTGGGCGCATCCCGGATCCCCCCCGACATGCCGACCACGGCGTCTCGGGATTTGCCTTTCAATGCGCACGTTGCTGAAATCGACCCAACTCGCGTAGAAGCTCCGTGATCCACCACGTGAACTCAAGCGACAAGGAGCACGACAGGAATACTCGAGGGGAGCAGACGGCGGGGGACGAAAGACAGGACCGGCGAGGTACGATGTTTGCCCAATTGTACCAAGGCGTCTTCGAGCTGCTTCGATCGACTGATGAGGGCCAGCGCCCAAATGGCTGCTCCCAGAAACTCTGGAAGCAAACACATTGGCGTCTTACCTCCGCCGCCTTCCGCCATCTTCCGCCAACGTTTTACTTCCGCCTGCCTCCGCCGAGGAAAGAGATTAGACAGTTGAGATCCTGTTTTATTCCATGTGGGGTCCCTGGAAGTCTTGACCTGTTCCCCAGGGCCAGCCTTTCATTCCTTGGCTGCGCGCAGGGAGGGGGATAAGGGGAAGGGGGGAAGGTTTCTTAGAAGGAAGCCGCTCCTTAGAAGGCGCCCGCCCTACGCCTATTAGAAAAGGCCCGCGCCTTCTAAGGAGCAGGAGTGCTTCTCGGAAGCCTTTTCCCCCTCCCCCTACCCCCCCTCCTCCTTCCTCCTCCTCCCTCCTCCTCCTCCTCCTCCTCCTCCTCCTCCTCCTCCCTCCTCCCTCCTCCTCCTCTCTCCTCCTCCCCCTCCTCCCCCTCCCCCTCCTCCCCCTCCTCCTCCTCCCCCTCCTCCTCCTCCCCCCCCTCCTCCTCCTCCTCCTCCTCCTCCTCCTCGAGTGCCCGCGCGCCCTCGACTCCCCAGGCCGTTGCTTGCCAGTCCCTGGGAGCGGCGAAGGCCCCCAGAGGCCGCGGGGCTCCTCCTCCTCCTCCTCCTGGTCCTCCTCGTCCTCCTCCTCCCGGTCCTCCTCGTCCTCCTCCCCCCTCCTCCTTCCTCCTTCCTCCTTCCTCCTCCCTCCTCCATCCTCCCTCCTCCCTCCTCCCTTCTCCCTCCTCCCGTCGCGACTCCTGTCACGGCGCAGGCCTGTTTGGGAGATGCGGCCGAAGGCGGGGCCCTCTCTCTGGGGCTCCTCCTCCTCCTCCTCCTCCTCCTCCTCTCTCCTCCTGGTCCTCCTCCTCCTCCTCCTCCTCCTCCTCCTCCTCCTCCTCCTCCTCCTCCTTCCTCCCTCCCTCCTCCTCATGGTCCTCCGCGTCCTCCTCCCTCCTCCTCCTTCCTCCTCCCTCCTCCTCCTCCCTCCTCCCTCCTCCCCTCCTCCCCCCTTCCCCCTCTCCTCCCCTCCTCCTCCTCCTCCTCCTCCTCCTCCTCCTCTCCTCCCCCCTCCTCCCTCCTCCTCCTCCTCCTCCTCCTCCGCCTCCTCCTCCTCTCCTCCTCCTCCTCCTCCCCTCCTCCTCCCTCTCCTCCTCCTCCTCCCTCCGCCTCCTCCCCTCCTTCCTCCCTCCCTCCTCCTCCTCCTCCTCCTCCTCCTCCTCCTCCTCCTCCTCCTCGAGTGCCAGCCGCGGACGTGGCGGACCCGCTGGCTCTCCGGGGGGCAGCCCCGAGCTTTCTCCGTGCCCCGCCGCTGGGCGCCGCCCCCTTCGCGGGGCGCCGCGGTCACGCCTCCCTCGCGGCCCCCGGGGAGGCACATCTCGCCGACCTCCGCGGGGCCCGGCTGGGCCGCCGCCCTGTCTTGGCGGCGCGCGGAAGGAGGCAGGGGGAGGGGGGAAGGCTCCTTAGAAGGAGGCTGCTTCTCGGAAGGCGCCGGCCTCACATCTACAGAGAGGGCCCGCGCCTGCTAAGACGCAGGGGTGCTTCTCAGAAGCCTTCCCCGCTCCCCCTACCCCCCTTCTGCGCGTGGCCAGCTGTCTGGCCGGGCCCGGTGGGCGTCAGCTTTTCCCTCGATGTCCCCGGGGAGAGCCGACGCTCCAGCACACTTATCTACGGAGCGGGCGGTGCTGGGCCGTTCTCGGCCATTCGGAGCCCGCGCCCGGCCCCGGAGGCCGTCAAACGAACGCCTCGGGGCGAGAAGCCGGCCCGCAGGCCCCCTCCTCCTCCTCCTCTTCCCCTCCTCCTCCTCTTCCTCCTCCCTCTCCTCCTCCTCCTCCTCCTCCTCCTCCTCCTCCTCCTCCTCCTCCTCCTCCTCCTCCTCCTCCTCATCATCCTCCCCGGGGAAGCGGTCCAGACCTCAGGGGCCCACGCATCGACGGAGTTGGAGCAGCCAGGTGTCGGGGTCGCGCCGAGCGAAGTGCGCAAGCTTCCACAACACGTGTAACAGCGGTTCCGTTGTCCGTTTGCCCTCCCCGTCCCCTCCCCTCCTCTCTCTCTCTCTCCCTCCTTCTCCTCGGCCATGGCAAACACGAGTGTGGGTATACTTTCCGCTCTCTCGCGAGTGTGCTAATGTGCACAACTCGTTTTGCCAGTGCCTATGCGTCCTCTCGGGTGGACGACTGTGCGTGTCCCGGAGGGACGAACATTGGAGCACCATCCAACGTGTAGTCACCATCGCCCTCATCATCACCATCACCATTGTCATCATCACAGCCGATGGGCATTCTGGCGCAGGGCATTCTGGTACGAGGGCCACGAAGGCGTCGAGGATCAAGGCGACACGGATCGACGGCGGCGACGGATCGAGGCGGTCAGGATCGAGGCGACACGGGTCGAGGCGTACGGATCGAGTACGGATCGACACCGGGCATTCCGGCGCAAAGGTGCAGCCCAACGGTGGCGGTGCTCCGTGCCTGTAACACACGGGCCGAGAACGGATCGGCGCCGGGCATTCCCGCGTGAAGGTGCAGCCGAACGGTGGCGGTGCTCTGCGCCTGTGACGACACCGAGTGCGCTGCGCCTCGGATGGTCTGAAGTCCGCGGCAGAGCTCCTCCTCCTCCTCCTCCTCCTCCTCCTCCTCCTCCTCCTCCTCCTCCTCCACACGGTAGGCACATACGAGAAGACACCTTGCCGCAGGCCACCGAGAGGCCCATCCTTCGCCAGCCCTGGGCTTCGTCGCGTGCCCCAGGGCTCCGCGGGGCCATCGGGAGACGAGATGTGCTCGTGGGGCACCGGATGGCAGGCTGGCTTCTTGTCTGGTGTGCCAGCTGCAATGCGCGCCAGGATTTCGTCTATTCGAACGTCCTTTGACAACTGCTTCTTTACACGAACCTGGGCCTGCTCGACAATCCAGTTGGTGGCGAGGTTGAGCACCCAGAGCCAGGCATGGCCGCAAACGACGGGCATCCAATGATTCCCAACATCCCGAGTGTGGCACTGGTTTTCTCAGAACTTCTTTCTCATAGCCTCCTCCTCCTCCTCCTCCTCCTCTCCTCCCGCTTCTTCTTCTTCTTCTTCTCTTCCTCCTCCTCCTCCTCCTCCTCCTCCTCCTCCTCCTCCTCCTCCTCCTCCTCGTTCTGTCCTCCGCCAGCATATGCACTGCACGGGTCCCACCTTCTTCTGCATGCCCTTCCACTGCACGAGTCTTTCTTCAACTGCACGAGTAACAGCAAGATCCCGCCCTTCTCACAGGGCACGGGGTCATTTATCGAATCCGTGCCCTTCCCACTCCACCAGTCCCGCCGTCTGACCCTCCAGGGAGGCCCCGCCATACCGCGCCCATCACCGGGATACCCTGTGATTCAACCATTTCTTTCCGTCATTCCCACTCCACCGGTCCCACCATCACCGTCAGACCCTCCACTTCGTGCCATGGGCGTTCTTCCACCTCTCTCGTCGCTGTCGTCGTCGACCGCCTTCTCCTCCTCCACCTCCTCCTCCTCCTCCTCTTCCTCCTCGTCACCGCCGTCGTGGTCTTCCTCCTCTACCCCTCCCCCTCACCTTGCCCATTCCCCCTCCTGCTTTTTCTCCTCTCCTCCTCCTCCTCCTCCTCCTCCTCCTCCTCCTGCTCCTGCTCCTGCTCCTGCTCTCCTCCTCCTCCTCCTCCTCCTCCTCCTCCTCCTCCTCCTCCTCCTCCCTCTTTTAGTCCTGCTCCTCCTTCTCCTCCTCCTCCTCCTCCACCTCCTCCTCCTCCTCGTAGACCTCCCCCACCCCCCCTCGCCCTCATCCTCTGGGGAAACCAAAGTATGAATACTGCTACTCCCCAAACCTCTCCATGGGCGCGTTCTGGCCAGAAATTCGGAGCGAATCCAGCCCTGGCGACGAGGGCCTCGCCGGAGGCCCCCCCAAAAGGCGAAAACGAGGACGGGGCAACGGTATCGGTACCATTTCCTCCTCTGACTTTCCCTGCTGCCTCCCCCTCCTGCGCTGTCCCCCCCTCCCCCTCTTTCTTGCGCAGACCCTGGGCGCTCCACCCGTGGCGTAAGGACCCCCTCCCCCTCCTCCTCCTCCTCCTCCTCCTCCTCCTCCTCCTCCTCCTCGCTTCCCCCCTGTGCGGCAGGTTCGTGCGGCGATGACGTCGGCGCTGGTCTCTGAGACCCCATGGGCCTCTGAGCCTTGAATAACCGCGGCTTCCCGATGGCGCAGGTCGCTCGACATCGGCTGGTTCTGGGCCACTGGCGGCGTTCATCCGCGGCGAGCCCGGGGGGGAAGCGAAAAGGAGTGGGCCTTCTCAGAAGACTCGGAGGCCCCCCGACCTCCTGAAGAGTCTTCGAAGCATTTCTGAAGACACCGAAAACCTCTGGGAAGGCCAGAGGCCTTCTCCCTCCCCCCCTCGCTCGCCGCCGAGATCAAGCTCGAACGCCCGCGCTGGGGTCGTCGCCGCGTCCACGCGGCGCAAACCGGCCGGGCGGAGCTGCGCGATGTGCGCGTCCTGGAGCCGCAGGGGGGCGCGGGAGGAGACCGCGCTCGACGCGGTGGCGTGGACCTCGCCGATGTTTCCCTCGGACCCCACGGAGCTCCAGTCCTCAGGGCTGGGATGGGTGGGGAGGACGGCGAGGATGAGGATGAGGATGGGGATGCGGAATGAGGATGAGGAGGAGGATAAGGAGGAGGAGGAGGAGGAGGAGGAGGAGGAGGAGGAGGAGGAGGAGAAGGAGGAGGAGGAGGAGGAACGTATCCTACCGTACTCTTGTGTGTTTGCGCCCTCGCGCGTTCAAAGGGCTCTTCTTCCAGCGCACTTGGCCAGGGGCCCTCCTGGGGCAACGTGCCACCATCGGCCCAGCCAAAAAGGCGCAAGCCCCACCAGGGAGGGCGGGCGGGAAGCAGAAAAGCACTGAATCCACTCGCAGCGAACCGGCGGTCCCCTTGCCACCACCGACCGCCGCTCCCGCGCCCCGCCCATGCGCTGGCCTCCGCGGGCCTGGGCCTGCGCTGGGGCAAGCAGCTCCCCCAGTGGAAGCAGCAGGCCACACTGACGACAGGACGACAAGGACAGGCAGACGGGGCGACGACTGGCAGACACGCAGAAGGACAGTCGTGACGCCGACAGACGGACAGACAAGCCAAGACCGACGACGAATAGCCGCAGCCCCTGAACGGGGCACCACGCCGTGAGAACATGATGCCACCCCCCCGCGGCGCAAACAGGACGAACTCCCCAAAGGCCAGGAGTGGAGGCGTGGATCACGAATCGTGTGTTCGTCAGATGCTCCTGCCCCCCAATCCTGTAGTTTAGGGGCGGAGAAAAAGAGGAGGAGGAGGAGGAGAAGGAGGAGGAGGAGGAGGAGGAGGAGGAGGAGGAGGAGGAACAAGAGGAGAACAAGAGGAGGAGGAGAGGTGGAGGAACAAACATGAAAAAGAGGAGGAGAGGAGGAGGAGGAGGAGGAGGAGGAGGAGGAGGAGGAGGAGGAGGAGGAGGAGGGGAAAGAGGGTGATTGCTTGCATCCACAGTGCTGCAGCCCGGCGTACACAACAAGGGCTGACGAGACCCTTGGTGGCTTCGACCACATTCAACGGTGGAGCATTGGACAGGAACAGAGGTGATCAACGGCGACCGTGCAGAGCAACACTCACCAGACGTGGCAAAACGCGCTTCAATCAACAATGACCCCGACCCTCTTGGGGTGGAGTCCTTTAGCCAACTCATTCCACGGATTACCGTGCAACTTGCCCGAGTCAGGCTCGCACTTTTTGTTCAGGTTGCGCAGCTGGCCCCCAGGTCATATAACTACACTTGCGGTACACTTACAAAAACGAACGCCACAACAATCAAGCAAGACGCAACGGTGCCCGAGTTCCTTCAGCTTTACAGGTTGGACAGGAGGGTGAGGACACGGAGGAGGAGGAGGGCAGCGATGGAAGATCTCTCATGCCATCAAGAACCAGGAGCCAGGAGGAGGAGGAGGGCAGTGATCGAAGATATGTCATGCCATCAGGAACCAGCAACCAAGAGGAGGAACAAGAGGAGGAGGAGGAGGAGGACGAGGAGGAGGAGCAGGAGGAGGAGAAGGTGCAGGAGGAGGAGGAGGAGGAGGAGGAGGAGGAGGTGCAGGAGGTGGAGGAGGTGCAGCGAGGAGGAGGAGCAAGGGTGAGGAGGAACAGTTGGAGGAGGAGGCGGAGGAGGAGGAGGAGGAGGGGAGGAGAAGGAGGAGGAGAGGAGGAGGAGGGAGGAGTGATGGTCGAAGCTCTGTGGAGGGCTCTGATGATACACACCGTTCCAGCGGCCTCCCGCGCCGCGCAGGGCCCCACGCGGCAGGCGGGTGCAGGGTGAACCACCCGCGCACCCGGCGGACGCGCCAGCGAAGAAACGACCCACCACGCGAGCCCCGACGGCCCCAAGCAGGAACACCCAAAAATCGGGGCAAGAGGCTCAGCGCCAGGCGACGACGGGCGGAGGGGGGAGAGGGAAGGAGAGGAGGAGAGGAGGGAGGATGGAGAAGGAAAGTGGAGAGGGTCAGGAGGAGGATGCGGTGGTGGAGGAGGAAGAGGAGAGGAGGATGGCGGAGGGAGGAGGAGGAGGAGGATGGGGAGGCGGAGTAGGACTACGGGCTGGCCTGCCTTCATCGAGGTAGGCATGGCGCGGACAGGGGTCGGCATTCAAAACTCGGCGTTGCATCGGGTTACCGCGGACGGGCCTCACCAAAGCAGGCGAAGCGGCGAAAGCGCTCACAGGCTCGACCTGCAGACGTGGACGAATCAGGATCGGAATCGTGAGCACGCTGCCAGTGCAGGATGAGGAGGGTGAGGATGAGGATGCGGATGCGGATGAGAGGGAGAAGAAGGAGGAGCGACGGCGACGACCGACGACGACGACGAGAACGAGAACAACGACGAGGACGACGAGGACGACAAGGACGACGAGGACGCCGACGACGACAACGACGGCGACGACGGCGACGTCGACAACGACGACGACGACGACGACGACGACGACGACGACGACAACGACGACGACGACGACGACGACGACGACGACGACGACGACGACGACGACGGCGGCGCTTCTGCAGCGGGCCCTGGCCCTCCTCGCCCGCCGCGCCGTGGGGGCCCTGCCGCTGCTCCTGCGCGAGGGGCTGCTCCCGCGGGGAAGGGGGGCCCTGAGCGCCATCCCCGCGGCCGGCGAACACGGAGGGAGGGGAGGGAGGGGAGGAGTGGAAGAGAGGGGAGGGCTTGCCCGAGTCAGGCTCGCACTTCTTGTCCAGGTTGTGCAACCGGCCCCCGGGCGTCATACAACTACGCTTGTGGCACGCGCACCGCACATAACGATCATAACCATCAGGCAAGACGCAGCGGTGCCCGAGTTCCTTCAGTCGTATACAGGTTGGACAGGAGGGTGAGGATAAGGAGGAAAAGGGGAGGAGGAGGCAGACGAGGAGGAGGATGAGGAGGAGGATGAGGAGGAGGAGGACCAGTGTAAACCCAAGAATCACCAACGATGGTGGCATAAACCCTCCCTCCAAACTCCCTCCTCGTGGGCCCCTACAAGGGCTTGGTTCCGCAAGAAGAACTGCCTCGCTCCTCGTTGGAAGACAACCGTTCGAAGACCCTGAAGCAGGCCAAAAACAGAATTCTCGTGAGTCCAACACCACGGATAAATCTGACTGGTCTTGACGACCCGGAATCGTGCCATAACCTCATTTCTGGGACCTCAGCACAGCGAATCAACGTAATTGTTGCGCCCTCATAATCGTGAACCTTTCCAAAACACCATTTCTGGTACGTTGACAATGGGAACCCGTGAAACTCTTGCAATGTTGAAAAAAGGAATGCGCGCGGCGCTGAAGCGAGAGCCATAGTTTGACAACGGACCGCCGTCAATCCGTGGAGTTCCTGCAAGTTTCTTAAAGCGAATGTGCGCAGCGCTAAAACGAGAAATGCAATTTGAAAACGAACCACGCTCAATCCGTGAAGTTCTTGCAATGTGTTAAAGGAATTGCGCGCGGCGCTAAGGCGAGACCCACACTTTGAAAACCACCCTCCATTCATCCGTGAAGCCGTTACACATTTTAAAACGAAAATGCGCGGCGGTACGGCGAGAGCTACATTTTGAAAACGACCCGCCCTCCATCTGTGAAACTGTTGCCAACTGTTAGGGTTCAGGGCCACAATCGGTGAAGAAACCTCAAGCGAAACGCCCGGCCCACCCTTTCGACCGGCCTCGGGGTGCGACAGGGGGAAATTACGCATAAGAAAAACATTGGGGAGGGCAGCGATCGAAGATCTCTCATGCCAGCAAGAACCAGAAACCAGGAGGACAAACAAGAGAGGAGGAGCAGCAGGAGGAAAGGAAGAAAAGGAGGAGGAGGACGACAACGACGATGAGGAGGAAGAGGAGGGGAGGAAAACGAGGAGGAGGAGGAGGAGGAGGAGGAGGAGGAGAAGGGACATATTGTTTCGACATGGACCGCTCCTAGATGAACTCCAACACGCCAGGGTGAGAGCAGCAAAATTACACGCAGCGTGGCACTTCGTGCTTGCAGACACGCCTGAATACGAACGCAGGAGCCAGAACCCTGTGAAAACTGAGAACGCAAAACGGCCGCTCGTGGAACTCAGTTCCTGCACAGCTCCTAGGCATGCCGTAAGCAGGAAACGAACGTCGGCGGCGAGCGAGTGGGGAAGTGAGACGAACAATCTTCTCAGAAGGTTCGGAAGTCCTCCTGCCTCCTGAGAAGTTTTCTAAACCTTTCCCAAAGACAAACAAAACTTCTCAGAAGGCCCGAGGGCTTCTGAGAAGTCCAGCCGCCTTCTGAGAAGGCCTTCTCCTTGTCATTTCCCCCCCATCGCTCGCCGAACGAGCTACATGCCGCGTGGCAGTTTTTCGAGCCGCGCCCACTCAGATAACGACACTCCGCCAAAGTCGTGCAGGCCACCCGAGGGGCACCACTCCCTCGGGCGACCGCACACCCCCACGCACGCCAGGGCGGAGAACCTTGGCAGTAGGAAGGGCGGTGTTGATCCGCCGATGAAC
>CAUYUJ010018521.1:12500-42500 GCA_963575745.1 Prorocentrum cordatum | reverse complement strand
CTTGCCGCGGAGCGGCCCGGGAGGGGCGCACCGCTGCTGGGCACGGCCCCACGGATTACTCCTGCGGCGGAGCGGCACGGGAGTGCAGCGCAGCCGATTCGCGAAGTCCTTCCTCGTCGTCTTTTTCCTCCTCGTTTGGGTGTGGGCGTGGCGAAAGCATCCAGCAAACGGAGGGGGATGTCTGGGGCTCCAAGCGTCCTGGCTTCGGGCCCCGCGGCCCTCACAGACCGACCCCGCTCGCAGAGCGGGGCAGGCAGATGATTCACAACGACATGGCCCGGGAGGGGACCTCAGTCAGGAAGGCCAGAAACATTCGAAGGGGCCCCAGGACACACAAAAAATACACACACAAAAAATAGATCCCCCATATGTTCCTATATTTTCTGGGTTTCTGTCTTCCCCCCCACTTCCCATAGTTTCCCATATTTTCTGGAAATCGTCGATTCATTGTGTCTGTGTGTTTCTTTCCCTCCTGAACATTGGGCATAAAGGGGGTCTTTTCTGCAGATGTATCAGACCAAGCCGCCGAGAACTATTATCCCTCATGCGAAAAGACGGGGACCTCAGTGAGGCCACACCTTCATCGTGTTATTAGGGTTAGGGGTTCTCTTGTGCTCGATGAACAGGTGGGATCTAGGGCTCTGGTCGTGATCGTTTACGACGTGTCGACGTTTCGCGCTGGCACATTTCAGGGAGGAATGCAGGCTCTGGAAGCTGGTCGAACTCCAATCGTGGACTACAGTGGAGGCCAGTCCACAAGAGACTTTCCACAAGAAACCCAACCCCGAGGCCCCAGGGCATCCATGTTTTTGTTTTCTTATGTTGGAGCGTCATACTTGCCATAGCAAAACCATCGAAGCCCAAGAAGCCCAGGGCACCCTGGAGGCAAGCAGGGCGTTTCTTGGCATGGGTCCCCACTGTAAGGGGCCCTCCAGGGTCTGAAGGCCGCTGGGCACACTCCTTAACGAACGCCCCCACCGTACCTCCGCAGGTCAGACTTCGGGGTTCCAAATCCGAAGGATCTCTGCAGCCAGTGAGCCCCCGCGGGGGTGTCCGATTCCCCGGCGTCAAACGGACCTGAAGAAGGGGCAGGGTTGAGCCCGTGGTCGCACCAAGGATTCCACGCGCAGCTCTGTCCTGAAGGCCTCGGGAGCGCGGCCGGGGTTTTCCACACTTCCAGCGGTGGCCCACAGGATGGTCTGCAGGGCTCGTCTCGGAGCCCTCCTCGGGCACCTCTCGGCCGCCTTGGAGGCCGTTGGGGCCAGCCGAAAAGAAACTGCATTTGGGGGGCTGCCATGCGCAGATGCACCCGGCTTTCCGGCCCGAAGAGCGTCCAAGCCGGCCCAAAGAGGCCCCCACTATCGCACCAAGCCCAGACGGCCCTCGAGGACCCCAAGATGGCCCAAGAGGCCCCAAGACGGCCCACAGGGGGGAGCACGAACTGCCGCTTCGGGGCCTGACGCTGCCTGGGAGCTCTTGCGGAGGTCGGGCTCTGGGAACCGACCTCCGGGGACCACGAAGAACGAGTGAAGCGGCTGGGCGGCGCGCTTGCTCGCGGGACGTGCCCAGACATTTTTGGTCTGCGGGGCGAGAGCGAACCTCTTCCGCTAAAAGCCAGGCGGGCTACGCACAGCTTTAATCAGGGAGGAGGGCGATGCCTTGCCCCCTCTTCCCCCCTCCTCCTCCTCCTCCACCTCCTTCTCCTCCTCCTCCTCCTCCTCCTCCTCCTCTGCTCCTCCTCCTCCTCCTCCTCCTCCTCCTCCTCCTCCTCCTCCTCCTCCTCCTCCTCCTCCCACTTCCTTTTTGTGCAAGAGCCATGGCACACGTGCCACTTGTTAGGGAGACAGGGCACAGGAAGGCGGGGCCTCAGGCGGCGCGGACGTGCCCAGACCTGCGACGTCCTGCTTTTTTCGCCGCGCGGCCCCCGGAAGTCCCGACCCTTTCCCTGGGACCGGTTCTTCATCCTGAGTTCTTAGTTGACGGTCTCGGGGCCTGGTGAGGGCCTCCAGAGGCCGAACGTGGCGAAACACTTCCGTCCTGTTTTTTTGTGTGTGTTTTTAACGACGCGATCGTGTCTGGGTCTGCGTGGCTATCGATTGCCCGCTCGCGCATTCTAGGTCACCCAACTTCGCGCATGGCGCCCTGCGATGCGCGACGCACGCCTGCTGTCGCGCCGTCCCGCCGTCGCGCCGCCCCCGTTGAGGCGGGCAACCGCTCCGGCCCAGACCGCGGCGCGCGGTTGTCTTCGCGACCCCGCGGGTGACCCGTAGGGGTTGCCAGTTCGGCGAAGAAGCGCAGAAGGTGATCGTGGCACCCGGGCTTTGACGGTGCCTGTTGCAGACGAGAGCTTAGCAGAGGTGGCCGTGAGGCGGCTGTGCCCGCAGCGACTGTACGGCAGGTGCCCCGAAGGTGTCGGTGCGATAAGTGGCTATAGCGTGCAGTGCGATTGGCCATGCATGGCTCTATCGAAGATTGCGTTGCCTCACTTCTTCGCTTGTCCTCTTCCTCTTCCTCCTCCCTCTCCTCGTGGAGTTGGAGGAGGCCATCGTTTTCTCTGGAACGATACTGGGACCATCGAGCCCCGAGCTGCACTGCGCAAGTCCTCAGTCTGAAAAGCAACCGCCGAAGAGTGCGCGCCGCGCTCTGCCAGCAGGCTGACCGACACAGAGGAGCAGGAGGCGATTGCTGTGTAATCGCCTCCCTGGAACAGAAGTCGGACCTCGGTGAGGGTCCTCGGAGAGGAGGGCCCCACGACATGCAAGGTCCTGACTTTTTCCAGACGCGGTCTCCGGAAGTCCCGGACCGTTCCCTGGGGCGGGTTTTTCATTCTGAATCGCTTTTGAACGGTCCTGGGGCCCCGCGAGGGCCTCAGAGGCCGAAAACTGTGAAAACCTCCATCCTGAATTTTCCAGGACGCGATGTCTGGGACCGGGGCAGGGGTGGCAGAGCAAGAGGGGCTGGGCGTGCACAAGCGCATGCTACAAGCAAGTGGCTAGAACGATGCAGGCGCGCGCACGCTGTCTGCCTGGCGGGAGGGGGAGCAGCATCGTTGAGCAGCATCGTTGAGCAGAGGGAGGAGCAAGGGAAACAGGAGATCTAGTCCGCCCTTTGCTCACATGTACGCACACGTCCAGATGCGGCTGGCCTCCACCAGCGGATGATTTGCGGCGCATATTCAGTCCACCAAAGCGGATGATTTGCGGCGCATCTGCAAGATATTTAATACATGCGGCGCCGACAGCCGCCACCATCGTCAGCACGGAAGCGCGTAGACGCTGGGTGCCCATTTCTGTTCGGGCCTTCCGTGGGGACGGTTTTCGGCAGAAGTGCCATCTGCAATCGATTGCGATTGGCAACCATACTTTCACACAATGTGCACGTACATACCTGAAACCTGAAGACATGCACTAGAGAGAGGGAACGGGCAATAAGTGTCGCCGCGCCGTGTGTTCTCGACGCGACCAAAGAGCCGACGCTACCGTGCCCTGGTGGCCGCGGCGCCCTCGCCGAGACGTTAAGGCCGCGCGTCGGAACAAACGGCGCGGCGACAGGCGCATGTCCTGGCAGCGGGGGCAGGCATTCCTTCGCGAAGAGGGGAAAAACGCGACAAGAACGCGGCGGCGCACTTGGGGTCGCCACCCGACCGGGTCTCCCTCGACGTGCCTTCGAAGCCATCAGGGAGCAACAGGGCAGAGGGTGCGCGCCGTGACCCCGCGAGCGGGGGGAGAGCTCTGGGCCAGCGAGCGGGGACGGGGGACTGCCTGGCCCGTCCGCTGGAGGGCCACCTTCTGCGCGCCGGCTTTCCAGGAAGAGGTCGCCGGACAAAAGGTCCGGGACGGGCTGCCGGTGCGCGCGTGGGGGCCCCCGCAAGGCCTGGGCAGCTCGCCTGGAGTTCCTCAGGTTCCTCCTCCTCCAACTCCTCCTCCGATTCCTCCTCCTCCTCCTCCTTCTCCTCCTCCTCCTCCTCCTCCTCCTCCTCCTCCTCCTCCTCCTCCCCCTCCTCCTCCTCCTCCTCCTCCTCCTCCTCCTCCTCCTCCTTCTCCTCGAACGTCGATCCTCGTCTTCCTCCTCGTCCTCAACCTCCTCTTTTTTGACGTTGCCCACACGTGAAGCACGAGCTTGACGCGTTGTAACGCAACCAAAAAACGCCGACTTAGCGGAGCGAGACAAATTAACCTGGCGGGCGCAGCGGGCAAAGAGAGCGCAGAAACGTTTTGACACAAATGGGCTGCGGAATCTCAACTCGCCAAATCTTCTTGCACGACTCCCCTTCTCTGAAGCTCTCCGAAAGATTTTAAACCGCATCTCGGACGCGGCGAGCAGGCGGGAGGCAAAAGCATTGGCCCCCCACCATGTCGTAGGATATCGCCTCGTCAATGACACAGTCGGTCGGCAAACAAATTAAGCGAGCACCTGCAGTTCGAGCTTCCCGACCGTCGCGATCAAATGGTGGACCAATTCGCCCAGCAAGCAAACAGCTCGCCACGCTCGCCGGCGGCCGAAACCACCGTGAAAAGACATCTGCTCCGCACCCTGCATCTTGGGCTTTGTTCAGAACCTCTGAAATAGCTTCTTGCACAAGGTCCGTGGCAAATCTAAATTGCAACCACAATTGCATAAACCTGTTCACGGTGAATCTTTACTTCTCCCAGCGTCGATCGCCTCCGAAGCTCGATGCTACCTGCTCCCCACTTCGACGATCAGAAAGCCCATCTTTCGTAGTGCCGTCTCATCTGCGTCTGGTCCAGTGGCTTGGTGAAGATATCTGCCGGGTTCACATTGCCAGGGATGTGGGATGTGCTTCATCACAATCCAGTTGGCCTTCACCTGGTCCTGGGTGGAGCCACAGGAATCACGCGCCTAGATGCCCGACCATGCCCAGTCCTTGGCAGTTTGCAAAACCTCGGCAGCCACACTGTCACTGCGCAACTCTACCGGCGCCAAGGCCAGCTTGATCGGAGACAGATGCCTGACGCCGAAATCGTACAGACTGGGCTGCAGACCGAACGCATGCGTCGCGCCCTTCAGTATGGCGCAGTACTCACTTTCTCCACCTGAAAGGGCCACATTGGTCTGACTCGTCGAAGCATGCATGGCCAGGTGAGAGCCCATCATCAGCATCATGCCTGTCCTCGATTTCCTCGTCGTAACTTCTCCCGCCCAGTCAGCGTATACATGCGTGTCCACTCAGTCAGGTAAAGGTAGCAACTTGTACTTGAGGCCCCCAGCTCGAGCATGCGATCTTCCGAACACACAGCTCCATCACGTCCGATTCCGTCGGGGTCTTCATCTCCATAGACAGCGCCGAGGTCGCGTAACTCAGACCGGGCCGACCTTGACCCAGACAAGCACCTCGCATGACCAACGACCGGTACAACGTAGCACCGTTCTCGTCGAGGGGTGATGGCTGCTCAGCTTCAAACATCTCCTTGGTGTTCTTCTTGACCGAGGGCGTCTGGACCGACTTGGCATCGTTCGGGTTCCAATCTCGAGCAATCGCGCCCACGCGCCTGACGTCCGCCTCGAACCGCGCCTCGCCAGCGTTGGATGCCAAACCAGAACCCGGTTGAGATGCAATGATCTGAACCACCTCAGAAGCTGAAGACAATCTCCCAGTCACCTTGTAGTCGTACTTGGTAAACAACTCTTCGAACCACTCCTCGTCGCTGGCAAGCAGCAGCACTCCGAAACCATCTCCGTGCACTTCCAGAGCCACATCGCGCTCTGGATGCCGCAAGGTCGCCGGGACAGACCGGCCCTGCTCGAACTTGTTGTCCTTCAGCAGCTCCACGTAGTCGCTCTGCCGCACCTGGCTCGCGTCCACTGCGCCGTGCATGGTTCCATGGCGAAGCCCAACCATCGGTTCAACTTCGCCCTCTCGCTCTTCGGGCAGAAACCCCGCCCAAATCCTACGGGGCGCCTTGCCATGGAAGTGCGTCCGGCTCACGCCGTAGACCTTGTGCGCGACCTCTCTCGGCGATGCGCTGCGATGCTGCTCGGGCGCCCTGCTCGCGAAAAGGCTGACCAGTGCCTTGAACGCCTCCAGCGGCGGCGCTCCCGAGAACAAATCCTTGCAGGAGGAAGCGGACCTTCAGCACGTCGTCGCATCTTCATCTCTCTCGCCACCAGCCTCGAGCGGTATAGTTCGCCGGCCTAACGGGCCAGAGGCGTGCTAAGATCTCCGGTAACTGGTTAACAATTCTCTAGTTCGCGCGCGCGGGGCGGCCCCTGGGGGCCCCCGGACGAAAAGTACCCCGGGCGATCCCCGACCGATCCCCGGGAGACTCCCCCAGAGCGCTCCAGGAGCGCTCCATGAGCGCACCAACAGGGCTCCGAGACGTCCCCGAGAGCCCCAAGAAAGGCCAAGAGGCCCCCAAGAGGCCCCAAGATGGTACACGAGGGGTCCGACATGCCACAAGATCGCTCCAAGACGCCCAAGATAGCCCCCAGACGCCCCAAGAGGCCTCCAAGAGCACTCCCAAGAGGGCCCCCGGAGGCAACATCCATTGTTTTTCCTTAGGTTTTTGAAAGATTTTGGAGCTTCCACCTTTTCGGCTTCCCGACGCCCCAAGACGGCCCAAGAGACCCCCAAGATCGCCCCAAGAGGGCCCAAGAGGCCCCCAAGGGGGCCCCAAGATGGCCCAAGAGGGCTCGCAGACGGCCCAAAAAGCCTCCAAGACGGCCCAAGAGGGACCCAAGAACGCCCCCAAAGGGGCCCCAGAGAGGGAACACGAAACAACATTTCGAGCCCTCGGCCCTAAGAAGCCCCTACGAGGCCCCAAGAGGCCCCTCCCTAAGAGGCCCCAAGAGGCCCCAAGAGGCCCCCACGAGGCCCTCAGGAGGCCCCCAAGCGGCCCCAGGAGGCCCCCCAAATGCCCCCTCGAGCGCCCCAGGAGCCCCCCAAGCGGCCCCAGGAACCCCCAAAGCGCCGCATTGACACCAGGCCCTCGGGCAAACGGCAGACATGAGACTGTATGGGCCGGCGGAATGAGCGAAGCGATTAAATATAATGGCAGTTCCTGGTCTCCCCATCTTGGCGTCCACCCACCGGGCGTCGGTCGGTCGACCTCCTTCCCGCTCCATGCCGCGCCTGGGCGCTGTGGCCCAGGCGTCTCGACTCCTGCGCCGCTCCAACTCCTCGCGCCACGCCTCTCTCGCGCGCTGCGGGCCCAGGAAGCCGCCGGGCGCGTCGCCCGCGCGCTTCCGCCTCCTGGTCGATATTCCCCTCGTGCGGCGAGGGTCCGGCAGTGAAGCCAGCCAGCTCGCTCAGCGGCTCTCGTAGCCCGAGCTCTTGGCGAAAACCGCTCAGGATCGCCTTCGCCAGCAGCTCGGGGCACTTCTGTGCTGCCCGTGCTCGCTTCTCTCCAATCAAGTGTACCTGTCGGTGCGGCCCTCCACCTTCTCGAGGACATTGACACTTGCCCTCCAGGATCTCACCCAAGATTCTCGAGTTCGTCATCCAGCCAGTTTCCCTGCGGACACACGCCTTGCGCCCATCTGGTCGATGGGGCTGTAGGCCCCATCGGCGCATAGGGCCTCGCACCACGCAGTGCCCAGGTAGAGCGCGAATGCGCTGCGCGCAGGGTCGATTTCATGATGGAGCGTCCAGGGGTGTTCGTGAAGAAAGAAAGCACCTCGTCGATGTCTTCTTTCGCATACTCGCATGGAGAACCCCCGGTGCGTCTCGCCTCTGGAATTTCCTGCGCCGCGACCACTGGATCCCGCTTGTTGTGGCTCAGCGCTCGGAGCAAGCAGAAGATAGCACAGGGAGCCGATGCCGTCGAAAGTAACGGGTCTTCCCTATCCGACTGATCCATGCACTATCTGCATTGCCTCTCGTCAAATAAGTCCCACCTCGCGGTGATATCTGCTGCAGGCCCAGCCGTCGGGCTAAGCCCAGACGCCCTCTGCATGAACCTCTCGGGGGTGTAGATCTCCGCGAAGTCAACTCGTTCATCTCGGTCAGAGTCTTCTCTACCTCCTTCAGCCCGTCGCGCGTCATCGTTGTCGCCGAGCAAGTCTGCGGCGCTCACCAGCGCCGAGATCTCTTGGCACTTCTGGCCCCTGACCACGTCGAAGGAGCCCAGATCCACGTTGCTGCCAGCTGACGCCGCTGGCCGTGTCAGGTCCGCCATGTCGCCAGAACCCCCAGCCCCCCCTGGACTTGGGGCTGCAGCCACTGAGCCTGAACTGCTGGATGCTGCTCGAGCTCCTGCCTGCCGCGGCGCGTCCGCCGCCGGCTCGCCGTCCACGGTCATCCTGACCTGGCCCGGCTCTGCACTCGCTGCCCGCTTCAGACCTGGCGTCGAAGCGGCTCGTGGCTGAACTGGTCGCTCTCGTCCTCGCGGCTCATTCGCAACTCGCTCGCGAGCTCCCCTGGGCCCCGCGCCCCTCCCGCGCCGGCCCACTCCGCCTTCAGCTGCTGCCCGAGCTGGCGCAACTAGAACCGGCGCTGGCCCGGCACCTTCCGCGACCCTTCCGAAACCCTCGTCGGCCGCGCCTGCTGGCGCATCCTGCCCTGCACCGCCTCCCTGCGCTTCTCCTCGAACACCCGTGCAAAGATGGTGCTCCGCCAGTCGAGCGCGACCAGCCTCGCCCTTCAACGTCTCTCGGCACGCCCGCGAATGAGCAGCCCTCGCCGGGCCGGCGGCCATCTAACCAACGCCGCCTGGGCATCCAGGCGTCTGCCCGTTCCTCTCGATGTCCCTTTTGAGCATGTAGCGCGTCCTGATGGCCACGTCGCGCCCCTCTAGTCTTTGAGTTGACAGGTGCAAAGGCCCACGAGGGCCTGCCAGCTCCGCGTCTCGCGAGACCTGCCAAGGCAACCCCTTCATCTGGCCCCAGTTCTCGACTGCCCACGCCTGAGCCTTGGGCAGCCTCTGGAAGCCTTGAGCTCTGACGACACCAGTGGGTGCAATGATAAACAATGCTCCAGTCCTCGGATGATGCCCCACAAAGTCTCCAGGAAACATCTTGGGTGCCAAGGTATCGCGAGCATCTCCGGTACCGGGCGGCCAGTAGAACGCGCGCTCCCCAAACTGCGCCACGAACTTCTTCCGAGGTCGTCCATTCCTCCTTGCCTCGCCGGTCAAGCCGTCGACGCCAATCCTGAACTTTGCGATCGCGCCAGCTGTTGACTGAGGAAGCCACCAGATGATCGATTGGTTCACGGCAGTCTCAAATCCAAGGGCGCGCTGCAGAGCATAGAATTTCGCCCTGATGTTCCGCTTTGCCTCGTTGACCGTCTTCTCCACGTCTCCGTTGCCCTTGTGTTCGCCCTTGGGGGGGCTCCGCCGGCGCGCGCCCAATCTGCGCGCCCGCTGCAACTATCACGGCATTCTTGACCGCGCAGGTGCGCGTCTCGCCGTCGGACTAGAACTGGATGCGCCGGTGCCCTAGGTGCACGAGAAAGCCCGCGAGCCACTTGGCAACGAAATCCGACGCAGCCTTGTCCTTCGCGGCCGTCGCGCCCTTCGCCTTGCAGGGGCGCTCAGCAGTCGCCATGATGGGGGTGGAGCCTGGATCCTCGATGTTGCCCACCTTCTCGCCGATGAACGCAAAGTCGACGCTGGCGACCGGGCCCTCGCTCTCTCGATCCTCTGCTGCTTGAGCGCGCTGGTCTCCGCGACCTACTACTGCGGCGCGCTCCTCGCGCCGTGGGCGAAAAGCAGCATGCCCACGCGCGATGTGGTTCTCAATCTCCATCTGGCTCGGTCCTCTGACGAGTTGCTTCGCGCGTGGCGGCGCCGCGAGCCTGCCGATGAGGGCCCGGGCCAGACCCATCACCGAACGGGCAGAGATCGCCTCCGTTTCCAGGCGCACCTCCAAACCGAACTCTACGTTCACCGCTCGCAGCTCCTTCTCCCTTCTTGACGTAGCCGACGCACGCGCCATTTTCCACGCACAGGGGAATGATGCCTTCTCGTGCCAGACCGCCTCCTCGATCATCTCGTTGACGCGCCTCGTTCTGCCCGAGTTGCCCGGCAAGATGCGCCCGCCTTCTCTCGTCAACTGGGTCGCTCTCCCAGCGCTGTTCACTTGGCTCGCAGACGCCGGCGGCTCGTGAATATCTGCTAGGCGACCTTTCATCGCAATCGGCCCGTCCCACTCTGATTGACCTTCTACTCTGATGCCGTCGCTGTCAGGGATGACCCCGCCCGAGGCCGTCCTGCAGCTCGCGCTCGAGTCCGCCGCGCCCCTCTGGCCTCTCGCTTCGACGGGAGAGGTCGCCACGGTAGCTCCTGGATCGAATGTAAATCGACACCGTCATCCGTGTTCCTTCTGGGCGTCTACGCTGTTGAGCTCCAGGGCGCAAGCCTCGAAGCTTCCAGCCTCGCGACTCATCGCCCCCACTTGGCTCGCTGATGGTGGTGACGGCGATCGGTCGTCAATCCGATCTGGCTCTCTCGTGGGGCTGCCGGCTTGACTTCCACTCTGGTCGAAAGCGTTGGCGTCCGAGCTGACGCCTCTGCACTTGCCAGTTCCTCGCTGACCTTTGCCCTGGCCTTTCTGATCCATGCCCTTGCCGCCCTTGGCGTGGTGAATGCCGCCCCTGCCGTCGGCCAGCTTCGCGCGGCAGTCGCTCGACTCGTGTCCGGGTCGGCCGCGCCCCCAGCAAGTGGGTGCCCGACCGTTGTCTCGACTCTTACCTTTGGAACCCTGTCCTCTGCCTCTGCCGCCCTGAGCTTTGCCTCTCGCATGTCCAGCTCCTCTGCGCAGCGAATCCACATCCATCGGGTCGTTCTCCTGCTTCCGCTTGAATGCCTCCTGCGACGGTCTCGACTCCAAGAAGATTATGATCTCCTCCGCCTCCTTCTCTGTCGAGTCAGGCCGCGTCTTGTTCATCGCCAAACGCATCTCGAGCTCCTCTGGAACCATCGTCTTCAACGCCGCCATCTTCACGTCGTCGTCGGCCTTCTTATCCACGCCGTCTGCTCTCTCCCTCTCGTGCCGTCTCACGAGTTCCTTCCGCTCCTCGTGCGTCGCGTGCAATTCGGCCACGGTGGCGCGCGGCGGGTGCATGATCTACTTGGGTAGTATCCGTCGTTTTCCCCCTGAAGATGCATCCAATTGCCCAATCCACTTCTTCATTGCCACGACGCCGTTACCCTCCTGAGCCGTAAATGCCTCTAGGGCAACATACAACTGGCGAACCTTCTCCTTCCAATCGGGCATTCTGTCGTTATCATCAGCTTCATCGTCGATCTGGTCCTCTAACGCTTCCATCGTGATCGGCGTCGGGTCCTGCGCCTGATCCTCGACCCACTCCGCGGGTCCTCTGACATGCCAACCGAAGATCGCGGTGAGATGCGCGCGCGTCTTTCGGTACCACTCCACGAACTCGCCTTCATCATTCGTGAAGATCGCGGGCCCCCCAAGCCCCTTGGTATCTACTAGGGGGGGCCACCTGACATGTCCTTCGCCGCGCTCGCCTCGGCCAACTTCTGCACTGCATCTCCGAGCTGCTGAGCCAGCCTGGGCGAGTCTCCTCGGACATGCTGCCGGCGTTGACCCTTCTTACTGGAACTCGTGCTGCTGAAATTGCAGCTGCTGGTTCAAGTTATTGTTCTGATCCGTCAGCTGCTCCACTTGTCGCTGCAGGTTAGCGAAGGCGGCGCGGCCCTGCTCGTTCATTCTTGATGTAATCGCAGTACTGGCCAAGATGGGCCCACAACTTCTTCAGCCTCTGCACCCTCCAGAACGTCAGTAGCAGCCACCTCCGCGCTGGTGCCGCTCCTGTCCAGCGCCTGCTGCGCCTGGCTCGTCGATCAAGCTCGTCGTTGACCTCAATCGTCTCCCAGTCGCCCTGCGTCGCCTCCGAGGCTCGCGATGGCGGGCGGCGGTCTGGGCCGGTCTCGCGGCCTGGGGGCGTGGAAGGCAGGGGGCCTCGCTCCGCTGCCGCGCAGAGAAACCTTCCGACGCTAATGGGCTGCGGAGCAACGCTGCAACAATCTCAACTCTCCAATGCTCCTGGCACTGCTCTCCTACTCTGAAGCTCTCCTAGGGATCTCCACAGGGAGGCAAACGACAAAAAAAAACAAGTGCGTTATATTAGAGTCCGCCAAGCAGTATGACAGCAGCTAAGCCCAGCGTTGCCTCGGCGCCCTTCCCAGCGCCGCGCGATGACCCCGCGCCCCCGTTAGTTTATCCGGGCAAGCTGCGTCGCTGCAAAGAACGCGCGCAGTGCGAATAGAATGTCGAAATGTCAGTCGGCTCTAGGAGTGGGTGGAAAATGAGAAAGCGCACGGCTGTTGAGCGAAGTGCGCAAGTGCTGGCGCAGTCTGCGCCAGGCTTCCCCGCGGCGCAATTTCCGCCGTCGCCCGGCCCGCAGCCGAGCAGCCATTCCCCAACTTTTCCCCGCGAGCGCACCCGGTTGGGACGGCGCCGCCCTAGAGACAGAAAAGTGGATGGACTTAGTCTTGCGCCGGGATGGGGTCGAGCTACTTGAGAACAGCGCGCGGCAATGGCTGAGAAACGTCAGTACCTGAACAAGAGAGAGAAGCTGCGCGGTCTGAAACGTCAAAATACAATCTATGTTGCCTGAGGCTGGCACTGTAAAAGCTTGCCTTCGCATTTGACAGGTTGGTCCTCTGCCGCCAATATGCCGCCCCCGAGCCCCGCTGCCACCCCTCCCAATATTTACTAGTGCGAGCGAAAGAATCCAAGTGAACGCTGAGCAGGCGCATGAACAGGCTGGCCGAGCACGGCGTGGCGCGGGAGAACATGACAACTGACCGCGCGCGGCGTCGCGCGCGGCTCGCCCCCCCCCCCGATGCGAATCCCCCCCCCCGACCCTGCGCAGTCCAAAACCCTGGCGCAGATATCAGCATGGACTGTATACTGGCAAGAGAAGACGCAAAAACGCGATGCACAGCGCGCGGCAGTTCTGGGGCTGCTATCACCCCTGACCTCCAGGGCCGCGGGGCCGTCGCGCGTTTCGTGGCAGCTGTTCGGCTGTGGCGCAAATTCCCGTTGCAATGGGCCGGCGCAACGCAATCCGGCTGGCCTGCAGCAGCTGGGCGGGGCCACTCTCTGCATCCAAGGGGGCGTGAAATATAAAGTGCACGAGACTAAAATGTTTAGCTGAAGCGGCGCAAGGCCGAGCAGAGAGGGAGAAAGAGCGATATATATATATGAGAGAGAGAGAGAGAGAGAGAGAGAGAGAGAGAGAGAGAGAGAGAGAGAGAGAGAGAGAGAGAGAGAGAGAAAACAACAGAAAACAACAACCAACAAACAAACATAGAAAAAGCAAGCAACAAAAAACGAGAGAGAGAGAGAGAGAGAGAGAGAGAGAGAGAGAGAGAGAGAGAGAGGGAGAGAGAGAGGAAGAAAAAACAGAGAGAGAGATAGAGAAATAGAGAGAGAGAGGGAAATATACATAGAGAAAGAGAGAGAGAGAGAGAGAGAGAGAGAGAGAGAGAGAGAGAGAGAGAGTGAGAAAGATAAAAAAAACAAAAAAAAACAATCGAGTAGTGGCTGCCTTGACGGCGGCAAGGCACTGAGGTGCTCGGAAGAAATAAAGGGCCGGAAAAAATCTAATTAGACAGAAGTGAGAGAGACTGTAGGTAACGTGCGAAGCTTACAAGCACATGATGGACTGCGTTCAGAGAGATGCTCGTGCATGCTGCTGGCTGCAGTAAACTTGTCTGAACGATGTGGTAAGTAATCGGCCCATCCGAGTAGCGTGGCTGGCGCAGAGTACTGGCTGGTCACGGTGAATTCTGTCCTGGAATGGCCCAGCGCGTTGGCAAGTGCGGTCTCTTCCACCTACTCCACCAAGCCACCTCTGCCATGCCCGCAACCCATTCTACTCCAGAGACAGGGCAGCAAACTGACAAAACAAATCGTGAAAGGTCTGCAATTTGACCTGCGGGGCCACATCCTGTGACAGGGGGCTTGAAAAAGGCGGCGTGAAGTGGGGGGCCAGAGTAGGCATGTGATGCGCATGCTGAAATGCAGCAGCAAGTGGCCCATCCGCCCCTTCACGCAACCCGCCTTCGCCCCCGCGAAATTCGCCTAACCCGCCCGCCCCGCGTCAATATCGCGCCGCTGGGCTGGCGTTGCCTGGCCGATGGCAGCGGCTCGTGCGCAACTGGGGCTGCGATGGGGGGGCCGGAGATCGAGGTCGGGATGAGGTGCGCCGCGCTGGCGCGGCTGACTGCAACTTGGCAGTATATATATATATATATAGCGAGAGAGAGAGAGAGAGAGAGAGAGAGAGAGAGAGAGAGAGAGAGAGAGAGAGAGAGAGAGAGAGAGAGAGAGAGAGAGAGAGAGAGAGAGAGAGAGAGAGAGAGAGAGAGAGAGAGAGAGAGAGAGAGAGAGAAAAAAAAAAAAAAAAAAAAAAAAAACGAAAGAAAGAAAGAAAGAGAGAAAGAGAGAAATATAACAAACAAACAACTGTACGTAACATGCGCGGTTTGCAGAAGCGACGCGGGAGAGCTACTCGCGCGTGCTGCTGGCTGGAAATTGCCGCTGGTGATCGAGGAAGGTGGGGGCCTGAAATACATGGGCGTCAAACGTGAAGGCTGCTAGAGATAGAAGCGCAGCTGTTGCGGCTCTTCGGCGGGCAGCGGCGACGTAGGAGAAAAAGGGGGGCAAGTCGGGGGGCGCGCCCGCCTCCCCCCCCTTCCTCCTCCTCTGCGAGCCGGGCGGCCCTGGTGCTCTCAATGGCGGCCTGGGAAGCTGCGGGGCCCTTGCAGTGGAAGGGCCGCAATGGTCTGACCGCCCTAGTCGATGAAGCCCCGCCGGCTCCCCTGGCGGACCAGCTTGAAAGGCGCCCAGCGTGCTCGCGATTTAACCCCTGCTGCCAAAGTAGGCCACCCCCCAGGTCACAGGGCTGCCCTAGATCTGGCCAGGCCTAGGTTGGGGCCAAAGGCCAGAGGGCTGAGCAAGAAGGCGCAGTGTTTGATAAGGGGCTGTGGATGCAATGGGGCGCGGGCCGCTGAGACGCGACGTTTGGCGAGGCGCGCGACGGGCGGGGGGTGTTTGCGTGGGCAGGTCGACACGCTCCACTACAGGCTCTGTAGTTGTGATAAGCCTGAACTTCGCCAGTCTCGCGCAGAGTGCCTCGTGGAGCTCTTCGGCGTCGATGAGCTAGAGGAATTCCGACGCGGGGTGGAGCTGGTTGGCCCGCCCGGCCCGGGCGGGCAACGTGGGAACTTTGGGTCGGTTGGACGAACGTTGTGAAAGATTTTGCCATTTGTTGTTAAGAGCGAATATTCTTCTCACGCGTAGTGGGTTATGCCGCGTGCGTCTGTCAAATTCTCAGGTCCGTAGCTGCAATATTATGGTCGAAAGACGTGGGGGAACCGACTTCGCATTAAACCCCCCAAATACATTTTGCGAGGTTGTAGTTTGAGTTTCGAGGAAGCCTTCTCCTTATATTCCGAGCACTTGTTCGCGTGTTACGAGCTCTACGAGGGCCCCGGCGGTGACATGATTGAAGGTTCACCGCCGGCTCCCAGTCAGCTGCCCCGAGAGAATATCTTGGAGCGTCTCTAGCGGGGCCTGATGTTGAAACTCTTACGAGAGGGACTTGTGTGTACCCCGATGCTGAATTGACAAAACCGTCCAGTTCAGCAGGTGGGGATGTTTGGGACGTCAGGCGAACCGCTCGACAAAGATCCCGAGCAGCTAGCCGAGCTTTCAAGCGATAGTGCGTTGAGAATGGTCTCGGGCGTGTCATGTACCAAACCACCGATGCGTGCGCTCCAGCAAGCGGCATGTCGATAGGCATCCAGCCTGAACCGAGCCATTCGCGATAGTTCGTGGGGTCGGCCACGGCTCTTTTCCTCAGACGCCTGCGATGTCAGAGGACGTTGCAGTGGCACCCAGCGGTCACATTGCATCCCGACATGCTGTGCTACGCGTGGATTTTTTGTCGGCTATCAAGATCGCCCAGCGTAGCGTTGAAACACAATTGCTCGACAGCGGAAAATTCGTTTCGATCCGAACGTTTGTTAGTCCTTGGAAGGCACATCTTTTCTCACTGAGACTCGTCATGTGAAGGCTCACAGGTCGCGAGAGGAGACAGGTCCGCTGTATCTGGTTGAACGTGAACGTGCGGTGGCGGATAACATTGTTGACCACCACGCCAGGATCGCGGTCCGAGGGCGCCCTCCAGCTGACCAACAGTTCCTTGGAGAGATCGGGTTAGCTGAAGAGCAGCTAGTCATGTTTGTTCTCTTGCTCCTGCCGTGCTGCCGCTGTGGGAGGTCGACCCGCGTTGGGTGAGGAACGCCGCTCGCCTCAGGAAGCCTGATCGTCTCCGACAGGACTGGCACCATTGGCATGCAGGCCTCGTTGGTTTGCAATGCGGGACGTGCTTGCTGCTGGGAAAGAAGAAAAGGATGCTCTCCATCCTTATGGATGTGTAGGAGTTCCATCATAAATCTCAGGGATATCACGGGGCATCTCGTCGTCAATGCTTGCTTGTCGGCTCGAATGGCGTCGAGTTCCACCTAGCAAAATCATGAGCCGCATTGCTGGGGTTGTTGACAATGTGGAACTTGGTCCCAGGGTAGAGGAGTGAAATTAGCGAGACCCTGCTTATGGTCTGGTGAACAGGAAGCCATCAACCGCTACTTCCAGGGCAAGCCGCCTAACCGTAAAGTTCGTGCTCTCCTCGGTCGTTGCTGTGTCCTCCCTCGTGCCCCCACGGTTGGGATGCTGACCCCCTCGGAGTCTTTTGCGGTCCCTGACTCTACGGTAGTTCCCAGATGTTTCTCGGCCTTGGGGGCTCCCTCTCACGAGCAGCGGATGGCTGCGCTAATTTACAGAATTCGTAGCAGGGAAGCCTTAACTCAAGGCAAGTAGCTCCAACTCGTTCAATTTTAGCGCCGTGCGCTGTCTTTTCGGGTCCTTCCATTCAATTCCTCATCGAACCTCGGTCCCACCCCCTCCTCCTCCCTCCTCCTCCCCCTCCTCTTCCTCCTCCTCCTGCTGCTGCTAGAGGCATCCTAGATGGGGTCGGAGTAGATGGGGTCGGAGGATCGCGCCGCATCGCCGATACATCGGCGATACATCGTCGATGCATCGGCGATGCATCGGCGATGCACCGGCGATGCATCGTCGACGTTGGCGATGCATCGGCGACGTCGACGTGACGCAGATCGGGCTGCACATCGAGCCGCATCGGCGATGCATCGGCGATGCGGCGCGATCCTCCGAACCCATCTACTCCGACCCCATCTAGGAGGCCTAGAGCTGCTGCTCCTCCTCCTCCTCCTCCTCCTCCTCCTGCTCCTGCTCCTGCTCCTGCTCCTGCTCCTCCTCCTCCTCCTCCTGCTCCTGCTCCTCCTCCTCCTCCTCCTCCTCCTCATTCTTGAGGCACTGAGGGGAAGGGTTCCTCAGGCTTTTCGCCAGGCACGTCCTCCAAGGCGGGCCCCCAGGGCCGTGAAAGAAGGGCCCGTGCCGAAGGGCTGGTCCTGGGGGAGGGCCCCGGGGTCCAGGACCCGTTTCCTTTGGTGCTGGAGTCTTTCATGCCAGGCGGTGCGGAGCGAGGCAGGGGAGATGTGGGTGGTGGTGATGATGAGAGCGACGGCGATAACGGTAGCAGTGCTGATGGCAACGACTACCATGATCATGTGTGGTGGTGAGGGCGCAAGAGATTCTCAACACGACGGCGAGTGCGAGACACACCTGTAAGCATGATGATGCCACGGGGTGGTAATGCTGGTGCGGGTGGTAATGCTTTTGCTGTTACAGAGGGTAATGCTGATTGTGACGGTGGTCATGATAATCTTGATGCTGCTGTTGGTGCTGACCATGATGACGATCTGGGCGCAGGACCCCCCGCAGCGCCACGCACAGAACGAACCTGGGCCTCACGCACACTCCACGGAGTGGTTGGCCAACGCTCCTAGCTTTGCCAGTCGTGCTGGCACCCTCGTGGTCGCCAAGTCCAGCGGAGAGGGGAGATGCATGGGGGGGACGAGCGGAAGGGAAGCGGAAAGCAGGTGAATTTACACAGGCGTTCGTTTCTCTTTTGTGGCCAAGGTAGAACCAGGATCTGCCCCCCATGTGCCCTTCGGGCCTCGGCGGAGTGGTGGGGCGACTCCAGACGGTCCCCGCTTTCCAGCTTTTCCTCACAGGTCGCTCGCTGAATGGCTTGCGAGGTACCTGCGCGGAGGGAAAAGAGGAGAGCGGAAGCGGGGGAGCGGGCATTGGCCGCAGAAGCTGACGGGAGCGCAAACATCGGCGGCCCGAGGCTGCCACTCCGTGCCAGATGGAGAGCCCAGGAACACGCCAGCGCGTGGTGCACGTGACGCGGCTCGGCAGCGACAGCGACGGTGAAGCAAGTCCCGCGCACAGGGCACAGGGTGAGGGGAGAGCGCCCACAGCTCGCTGGCGGCTCGGCGCGGCTCGGCGCGCGGGGCGGGGGCTCGCTGTGATCGCCACAATATGCGCGCGAGCACCAGCTCGGCGTTGGCACGGCCAACGTCCCAGAATCTCCGGCGGGCTGCCGAGGGCAGTGCCTCGTGCGCCGGCGGTGCCTCGCCGAGCAGACTGCGGCGGCGCGGCGTCTGGCGTAACTATCTCTGCCCGCACGGGGCCCTTCGCAGCTGCGCCCGCGGCGGCGGCGAGGTCCCGCTCGGCGCCATCCCACAGCGTGTCAGCGTCGTCGGGCAAGCTGGCCTCCAGCTTGGCCCTCCGCGGCGCCTGCCGCTGCTCCGCGGAGGGGCCACGGGGAGTGCGCAGCGAGGTCCCGCAGCCTCTCCACGTCTGCGGGCAGGCCCGCCTCCAGCCTGGCCGTCAGCGCCCGCCGCTGCTCTGCAGACAGGCCCTCGAGGAACTTCAGCGAGGGCGGTGGCCCCGCGGTGCAGGGCGGCCCGCGAGCGGTAGGAGCCGGGCCACGCGTCGCCTGGGGCCGGTCCGGGACCTTCGCCCACGCGGGGCCCTCCTCGGGCATCTCCGCGGCGCCGGGGGGGTGCCGCCTGGCCCGATCCCGCAGCCTTGCCATGTCGCGGGGCAGGCCCACCTCCAGCGTGGCCATGAGGAGCCGCCGCTGCTCCGCCGACAGTTTCTTGATGAACTTCAGCGGAAGTGGCACAGCTGCGCCCGGCCCAGTCGGGTAGGGAGGCTCGTGCACGCCAAGAGTGGGGCCACGTGTTGTCTGAGGCCAGTTCTGGACCGTCGCCTGCTCGGGGCCCTCCTCGGACGTCTCCGCGACAGTAGAGGGGTCCAACGTGAGGGCCTCCCGCAGCTTGTCCATGTCACGGGGCAAGCCAACCTGCAACTTAGCCATCAACACCTGCCGCTGCTCCGCCGGCAACTTCCCGATCAATTTCAACGGAAGTGACACTGCTGTGCCCGGCCCAATCGGGCAGGGAGGCTCGTGCGCGCTGCAGACTGGCTCGTGCACGTCACGACATTGGATCCTTGTCCGAGCAGGGCCCCGCCCAGACGCCTCAACAGTGGAGAGGTGCTGCTCGGCGCCCGCACGCACCATGTCCAGGTCGCCGGGCAGGCCGGCACCCAACTTGGCCATCAGCGCCTGCCGCTGCTCTGCGGACAGCCCCTCGACGAAGTTCATCGGAGGAGGCACTTCTGGACCCAAGCCGTGGCGCAGAGGCGCGGGCGGCGTCGAAGGCGGCGGCGATGCCGAAAACTGCTCCTGGCCACGCTCGAGCGTGGCCTCCAGCCCGCTCCGCAGGGCCTGCCGTTGCTCCGCAGGCAGCCCCTCAAAGAAGGCAGTGGCGCCCGCTGCTGGCGTCGGGGAACAGATCATGACACAAGCATAGGCACTGCTGGAGGTCCGCGCGGGCTTCTCGCATCGGCGCTGGAGCCGCCCGGCGGCGCCTCTGGCGCCGATCCAAGAAGTCAGCGCGAACCTAGGGGCGTGTGCACGCCGGTCGGAAGAAGTAGGTGAAAACACGAAGTCGGAAGGGGGATGAAGTAGATCGGGTCCTGGGCCTCCCAGAGAATAACGACATTCAGCAAAAGCGCATCGACTCTTGAAGTAGGAAGGCGCTTGAAGTAGATTGGGATCTGGGGATCCAGAAATACCTCCTTTCATCGACCGACGTGCATGTTTGTGCCACTATTTGCTCCTCGATGGCGGGCGCCGCCCCCCGTCCTGCGCCGGTGGCGGGAGCGGCGCGGTGCGGGCGGCCGCCGGCTGCGGCCGCAGCTGCGGCGGCACGGCGGCGGCGCCGTCCGCGCGGAGCCCGCCGCCGCAGGCGCTGCAGAAGAGCGCGGGCCAGGCCGCCCAGGCCCCGCAGCGGCGGCAGAAGCAGCCCGGGCCCGGCAGCTGCGGCTGCGGCGCGGCCCCGGGCGCGGGGGTCGCGCGGGGGCCCGCCGCCTCGGTGGAGCACGGAAAAACCACCCTCATGATGAGCAGCCCGGCGAGCGGAGCCGTGCAGTAACCGGGCCCAACGAATCTGAATGCCCAGGGCCGTTTAGGAAGCGCCAGTGAGCGGGTCGGAGTTGGTTTTCCCCCGCGTTGGCTCAAGGGGCCCGGGGAGACGCAAATGCATCGACACACACATTCCAGGATTTGCAATCTGTGCCCATCTTTCCTGGCTGTCCTGCTCCCCTCCATTACCCATCTTTCTCCTCCCATAGCTTCACGGAGACCAGCACTCGCTCTCTCAGAAAATCAGCGTCTGTCTGCGTCTGCGTCTGTTTTCCCTCCTGGCCTCCGCGCGCACAGGGAGCTCGCTGGCGCCGCGCGCGAGGCTCGCATCCGCCAGCCTCGCCGGCTGGAGCCCCGGGGCGCCCCTGCTGCGATCGCTCTGGCGGCCCGCCTGGGCCTGCAAGGCCTGCAGGGCGAGCTCCGCGGCCACCGGGCGGACGTTCTGCGGGGCGGCGGCGGCGGGCAGCGGGCCGCAGCTCGCGACGGCCCACCACGCGTCGGCCGCATCGGTCGTGCACCTCGCCAGCTCCTGTGCGTTCCTGTCGCTCTCCGCCTCGCCCTGGCTGGTCGAGCAGACGTCGGGCGGAGGCCCCAGGCGAGAGCCTGGGGCGCTCCCTCTGGATGACGGGTGGGTCTTGTTGGCGGGCTTCTTGGCTGGCATTCGCAGGTCTGCCCGTGCGGCGCGCTGCTCTGGAATGGGCCAATCAGCCTCGACGGACGGGGGGGGCGATTTACCGCAACCGGGAGCAGCGGAAACGCATCTCGAGGAAAATGGGCTCCAGACACCACCAGTGCCCCCTCCCTGTAATTTTGTTCCCCCACCCCTCTCTCTCACCCTCGGCCTCCTGCACCGCCTCCACCCCCTCCCACCTTCCCCCTGTCCCCTTCCCCTTCCCCCTCCCCCTCCCACGATATCCTCAGCATGCTTTTGTGCTTGTTTTTGCTGCTGCTGTTGGTATTGCCGCTGTTGCTGCTGCTGCTGGTGTTGGTGGTGTTACTATGGTTGCTGTTGCTGCTGCTGGTGGTGTCCTTTGTATCTTCTCTCTCTCTCTCTCGCCCTTCGTTCTCTCTCTTCCCCGCCCTGCAGGTTGGGGCTCGGGGCTGCTAAACTCGCAGAGTCCAGCTCCCGACCCGCCTCGCACGCCCCGCATCCCGCGGCCGCCGGGCCCCAAGACGTCCCGGTGGTCTCTGGGGGCCCCGCCTCGCGTCTGCGACGAATGGCGAGTGCACGCCGCGGCCGCCAGGCCCAGAGTGTCCTGGCGGTCCCTGGGGATTTCGCTTCGCGTCTTCGACGAATGGCGACAGAACAAACACGAGATCATCACGCAGGGATAGTTGCAGACACACACACACATACAACGCAGGAATAGCAGGCAGGAAGACGCATCAAGAACAGGCATACTCAACACGTCTACGCACCGAGCACGCATAACAGCATAGGGAAGACCACACATACAAACCAAATGTACGAAACGGACATTCCCCAGAGTCCAATGACAACATAAGGAACAAGCATAACTAAGGGACAACCCCACCATGGAGGCGACACGGCGTGCAGGCGTCACGACGACACAACATCCACAGACATTGAGAAGAGGCATCAAGAGCATACACCAACAAGGGACAATACTAATATACATTGGGACATGATTACCACCCGTAGCAGACACAAAAAACAGGCACGCTACCAACAGCAGGCATTCAGAAAAGACACCACACATAGAGACTATAAACATATACGAACAAATAGACTATTTACATGAGTCCAGCACAGACGTGGCGAGCCGATATAGATAAAACGCCTGAAGATCATACATGTGTAACATACAGTGGTAAGCGACACCACGCGTATACATTAAACATAGACGCCAGGAGCATGCACCATGAACACATTTCAATTACACACGCCAAGACAAGCATGATCAACACACACACAGTTCATACACAGACAGCGAACGAATATGCCAAACTCATACATTAAGAAATCAAGCACAGGCACATAATCGACGGCGTACATCAAATATGTACACACGAAGAACATACATCAAAGACAGGCACCAACAACGGACATCAATAATATCCATGCACAATGTACACCAGACACGTATAGCAAAAACGTCGCTCGCTTCTTCGACGAATGGCGACACAACGCAAACGCGGAACCACCGGGCAACAGACAGAACAGACGTGACCGGCAGGAACACCACGCAACAAGAGCACGCATGCCCAACATGTCTGCGCACCATGACAACAGCGTAGAAGGCACACGCATGCACACCAAACGTACGAAACAAACACGCTCCAAAGTCCAATGACTACGTAATGACCATTCAGTTAAAGCAGGCGCAGCAAACAAACAAACCCACCATGGAGGCGTGTCCAGGCGTCACGGCGTCCACAGACACTTCGAAAAAACATCAATACCATATTCAAATAACAGTCAACAGGAACAAACATCGAACACACACACACACACACTCTCAATATATATATATGTGTATTGAGAAAGCCCATTACCCACATCAACGAAGACACGACACCAATAACAATCATCGGGAAAAGACACCACGTCACGGACATACATCCATCACAGACACCAGAAACAAGCATCACTAACCTAGGATAACAACAGGCACCAAGAAACACCACGACTATCATAATCATACATCAACATCACAAGCGCACTAGCGTACGCCAAGAACACATTCAAGACCGCACGTCCATAACAATCACCAGTGACAAACGCCAGTTGCATGCACCAACAACAACGACCAACCAATAACATCTAATAACGGCATACACCAATAGCGGTCACCAAAAGCATACGCCAACCACACAGAAACCATTAATGTATATTAAGACCATACTTAAGTCAACCTGCGCCATCAACACACATCAAGCACGGTACACCAAGCACGTGCGTTAGTAGCGTACATAAAGAAACTACTCCAAAAACATGCAGCAATCTGAATCACCAATGACACGTGCCAGTAGCAGACACCAAGAACGTACGCAAACAAAAAGGGCGCACGCCCACAGCAAGGCCATGCTTCAATACCAGTCAGCAGACATCAGCAACATGCACAAACAACATCCACCACTAACATTCGTCCACAACGCACGTTAGGATCATACATCTAAGTGTAGTGGATCTCCTCAATGGGGGCCGCTCGACGCACACTCACTTTTGTTATATCTCTCTCTCTCCCTCTCTCCCGTTCTTTGCGCCCCCGTCCTGGCAGCGTATCCACACACACATATGCATACCGGTATACACCTATACGACCACCCTTCGGGTGATAAGGAGGTTGTGGGGGTGGCAGAGGGGGGGAACCAACATCTGACTCAATCGATCTCACTATCGATCTCGCTCAAAAAGACACCACGGGACACCACGGGACAATTGTCGATCTCACTATCGATCTCACTATCGATCTCACTCAACGGGACACCACGGGACACTACGGGCTACCACGGGACACCACGGGACACCGCGGGACACTTCTCGATCTCACTATCGGTCTCACAATCGATCTCACTATCGATCTCACTCAACGGGACACCACGGGACACCACGGGACACCTCGGGACACCACATCGATCTCACTATCGATCTCACTCAACGGGACACGACGAAACACGACGGGACACCACGGGACACCTGTCGATCTCACTATCGATCTCACTATCGATCTTATTTTTTGGGACACCACGGGACACCTTGGGGCACCACATCGATCTCACTATCGATCTCAATATCGGTCTCACTATCGATCTCACTATCGATCTTACTCAACGGGACACCACAGGACACCACGGGACACCAGCGGGACACCGGCGGGACACCGCGCGGCACCGGCCGCCGGAAGAAAAACATTTGGTCGGGCCGCGGCCCAGCCACAAGAGGATTTCGGGACACCGGCGGGACACTGGCGGGACACCGCGCGGCACCTGCCGCCGGAGGAGTTACATTTGGTCCGGCCGCGGCCCAGCCACAGGAGGATTTCCTCTCGCCCGCCCACGCAGCTTCGCCTCGCCCGCACGCACGCACGCACGGCACGCACGACACGAACCCGAAACCGAAATCGATTTCCTGGTAGGGGAGGTCTCCGTTTCACGTCGGACTCACAACCTCCGGTATTCCTCTTCCTATATTTTTATAAGCCCGGGCGGGGGGGAAACCCGTCCCCCCCCCCCAAAACCGGACTCCCGGGATCTGGGGCTTTGGGACCTTCCGGACGGGCCTCGAAGCGGCCCCCCGGGCCTCGCAGGGCGTTTTGCCAAGCCTTCCCAGCACACCTAGAGCGATCAGGGGGGTCATCGGAGACGTCCCAAAGACCCCCAAGACAGCACAAGAGCGCTCCAAGAGTGACCGACGTGACCTCAAGATGGCCCAAGAGGCATCCAGGACGGCCCCAAAGAGGCCTCCAAGAGCACTCCCAAGAAGGCCCCAAGAGGCAAACATCATTGATTTTCTGTTGGTTTTTGGTGAATCTTGGGGTTCTCCTCCTTTCGGCTCCCTGACGCTCCAAGACGGCGGTATTCTGAGCGTCCGAAGCCGCCTGGGAGGCTCCAAAATCGCCCCACAACAATCCGAAAAGGCTTCCAGGCAGTCCAAGAGAGCCCCAAAACGGCACAACACGGGTCCAAGATGGCCCTCAGAGAGCCCCATGGCGGCCCAAGATGACCCCAAGACACCCTCCGAAGCATTCCAAATCGTGACCCGGTCGTTCAGGGAGACCGCGGTTGGAGGCAGGGTGGCCCGAGGAAGCCCCCAGAGGCCCCCAGAATACGCCCAGGAGGCCTCCAGAAGGCCTTAAGAAAGCCTGAAACAACTTTTGTGAGGCCCCCAGAGGCTCTCCAAGGAGGAGCCTCCGCAAGAAAGAACTGAGGAGGATGGGGAGAATTCGCAGGGTATGGCGAAATTGAAGAAAAGGAACATGGAGGAAGGATAACGAATGGCATGATTATAGCGGCGATGCCGGAAAAGGCAACAAGGAGTTATCGCTAAATTGTCGGCTTGACCTTCCTGCTATTCCGCCTGCACACCAAACTTCAAGGACCAAGGTGCATGGCGCGAAGCGCCACTGCAGTCTTGTATATATATATATATAGACATATGGATGTCGGCGGTGCCCGGTGCGGAGCGACCCCCACCCGTGGAATCGCTCGTCCTGGCGGTTTCGTGCTGGCCGCACCGCAGGTGCAAGCCCGTGCGAACCCCCCCCGGATGCGCGAAACACCCCTGGGCTGGGGCACCCTGGTACGAACCCCCCCAGGATGCCCCGCCGGTGCTCCCCGGTACGAACCCCCCCGGGATGGCCAGAGCGCGGGGTAGCGCCCAGGCAGCGCGTGCGAGCGTCCAGCGGCGGCGTCGGCGGCGGCGTCGGCGACGGCGACGTCGGCGACGGCGACGACAACATCCAGAGATTCCCGGAGGCCCCCGCAGCCCCAGAAGCTTCCCGGAAGTAGAGGAAGACGTTCTCGGAGCTTCCTGGAAAAAGGGGGCCGGCTTTCCGCAATCCCCCAGAGGTCTCCCCGGGGCTCCCCACCCCTCCTCCAACTCCTCCCCACTCCGTCGCACTCCTCGGCAATCCTCACCGCTCCTCCCGACTCTTCCCCACTCCATCGCAGTCTTCGGCCCTCCTCGGCACTCTTCCCGCCTCCTCCCCACTCCATCGCAATCCTCAGCACTCCCCCACGCTCCTCCAAGCTCCTCCCCACTTCATCGCACTCCGCGGCTCTCCTCCCAGTTGCCCCAGACTCCTCCCCACTCCATCGCCCTCCTCGGACCTCCTCAGCACTCTTCCCGACTCATCCCCACTCCATCGCACTCCTCACCGCGACAACGGCGCTGACGACGACGACGACGACGACGACGACGACGACGACGACGACGACGACGACGACGGCGACGACTACGAGCACGACAAGGGCGAGGACGAGGACAAGGACGACGACGGCGACATCCAGAGACCTTCTGCAGAGGACCTCCCGGGACTCCCCCCCCTTCTCCGACTCTCCCCCACTCCGTCGCGCTCCTCGGCACTCTTCACCACTCCTCCCGACTCCTCCCCGCTCCATCACACTCTTCGGCCCTCCTCGGCACTCATCCCGACTCTTCCCCACTTCATCGCTCTACTGAACACTCCTCCCGGCCCCTCCCGACTCCTCCCCACTTCTCCGCAGTCCGCGTCTCCCCCGCCGCGACTGCGACGACGACGACGCCGACGGCGACGACGGCGACCTTGACGACGACAATGGGGACGACGACGACGACGACGACGACGACGACGACGACGACGACGACGACGACGACAACGACGACGACGACGACGACGACGACGACGACGACGACGACGACGACCGACGACGACGACGACGACGACGACGACGACGACGACGACGACGACGACGACGACGACGACGGCGGCGGCGGCGGCGGCGGCGGCGGCGGCGGCGGCGGCGGCGGCGGCGGCGGCGTCGGCGCGGGCCGGCCGGCCGGCGAGCACGGAACACCGATGACGACAACGACGGTGACGAGGACGGGGACGACGACGACCACGAACACGACCACGACGACGGCGACGACGACGACGGCCGCGGCGGCGGCGACGACGGCTACGACGACGACGACCACGACGACGACGACGACGACGACGACGACGACGACGACGACGACCACGACGACGACGACGACGACGACGACGACGACGACGACGACGACGACGACGACGACGACGACGACGACGACGAGGACGACCACCACCACCACCACCACCCCACGCCCACAGGGGGGGCTGGGGGGGGGCCACCACGCCACGCCCAGTGGGGGGGGGCCCATCGCGCGGGTGGGGGGCCCGATGGCATCACCATGAGGGGGGGGGCCAGACCCTGGACCATCTATCTCATATCTGTCTGTCGATCCGTCCATCCATCCATCTAGTCCTCCCTCAGACGCAGGCCGAGCCAGCGAGCAGCGAGGTGCCCGTCGTGGTGGCCCTGTCAGCGACGACGGAATCGTCGGTCTCGAGAAGGAAGCGGCGCCTTTCCTCCTGCACCTGGACCGAACGCACCACGAGCTCCAGGTGCGCGAGGTTCGTGGCGTGCACCTGGTCGTATGTGAGGGCCGTCTCGAGGATGAGACGGGAGGTCTGGTGGATCTCAACGCCAGGCTCGCTGGGGTCGAGACCTGTCCTGTCTCCGCTAGCCACCTCTGTTGATGCGCCGTCGGCGTGCCACTCCGTTGGGCCATGAACTCAGCGACCCACTGCAAGGTGCGCGGCCCCCGCGCAGGCCAGTCTGGCCAGGGCAGCTCCTCCAACTGGGCGACGGCCGCACGGAACCCAACGCGGCGGATCCCGCGCGCGTCCGCAACCGCGCCGAAGATCCGGGGGTCCCCGCCAGGCCCGGCAGCTGGAGGTGCGGCAGGGGCGCCAGCCGCGGGCACCAGGAGCAGCCGGGGCCGCCAGGGCGCCCAGGGGTGCTGCCACGGCGCCCGGCGCGGCTGCGGGCAGGCCAGCGCCGACGCCCGCGGGGCAACCGGCACGGCCACAGGCACTAGGGCCGCGGGCGGAGCAGCTGCCTCGGCGGGGCCGCCAGGAGCACCTCCGAGAGCAGCCGCCAGCCCTGCAAGACCGCCGCCAAGGCCGCCAGCAGCAGGAGCGGGAGCGACGGCGGCCGCCACAGGCGCCGCGCCCATCGGGGCGCCTGCCCTGGCCCGGCCCGCGAGGTTGACCACGGTGGGCCCGACGGGCACCGAGCCCGCCTTCGCGTAGGTGGCCGCGCGGGCGGCGTCCACCGCGGCCGGCAGGGGGAGGTGCTGGAAGTCGTAGACCTCGTCGAGCGCCATCGCGGCGGCGCTGGGGCCCCGAGCGTGCCGGACGGCAGCATCGCCCACTCCGCGATGTTCGCGAAGTCGGCAAGGTCCTCGTCGTACTCGTCGCGGTCGGGAGTGAGGACGCCGGTGATGGAGACGCCTACCGGCGCAAAGGCAGTCACCAGCCTGCGGTGCCAGAGCCGACGGCCACGCACACGATAGCGGACAGCAATGAGGTCGCCCTCGGCGAGGCCCGCCGTCTCGAGCTGATGGCAGCCCGACGTGGCGGGCGCCAGCCACCGCTGCGCGCCCATCACCGCAGCGGCGCCCAGAGCTGCGCCGAGCCCGAGCAAGGCAAGACGAGCCCCAGGCGCTGGCCACGACCCGCTCGCCCCCAGCCCCCGCGGTACGGTGCCCTCAGCGCAGGAAAAACACAGGCGCGCAATGGCAAGCTCAGTCTGGACAGGGAACAGCCGCGAAGCGAACGACGAGAGCGGTCGAAAAGCCCCTGCTAAGCTCGGTGAGCCGGGGGTCCATGGGAGCCTGGGCTCCCAAAAACTTTGGGCACAATCGCGTCGGATGGCAAGCGCTCTGATAAAGACGGGCTCACATCCGAGTGTGTCCGTATCCCCGACTCTGCTAAGCATCAAGTTACTAAACAACACCCACATATGTATGTATGTATGAACATATATGTTTGTGTCCATGTACATACATACCTACGTGTACGCGTGCACCCCATGTTTTCATATTGTATCCCTGTGTGTATCCCACTCCCTTTTCTTCACTCTTTCAATATATTCTGTATATATGTATACATGTAGATGTAAACGTGTATGTATGTATGTATGTATGTATGTATGTATGTATGTATGTAAGTGTATATATATATTGGCAACAGCCTCTTTTTTGAAACAAATTTGTCTCTCTCTCTCTCCCTCTCCCCCCAACTGCGCCTGTTCCCTGACCTTCCACATTTCCATTTGTTGTTGACTCTCTCTCTCTCTCTCTCTCGCTGTCTCTCTCTCTCTCTCGCTCTTTGTTTTTTCTCTCTCGTTCTCTCGCCCCCTATCTCCACCCAGCTCCTTTTCTGATCACACTTCGATCCTCCATGCCTCTCTGCCTCGCCATTATGTCCCCTGTGTTTTGTTTGTTTGCGCTTGCTACCTTGAGTCCGGGCGGATCCGTTTTCATGAACGATGGACGTGCTGGTGTTAATGCATGTACGCATGCATGTATGTATGATGGTATGCGGTGACATGAAATATCTGTATATGTGTTGTATATGTTGGTTAGCATGCTTAGGCCCCAAACAATGTGTCTACAACAAGTCATGTTGTGCAGTATGCGTTGTGTAACCTACGTGGTGACATCTATGATGCGCAATAATTGTAGTGCCGCCTGCGTTGTACACTCTAGGTTTTGCACTATATGGTGTGCTATACGCGTGGTGCAATGTATGCTGTGAGCGATCACATAACGCGTCGCCAAGGCGAAGCACAACCCGTGAGACTTATGTGCTGTAGCAAATATGTGGGGCATTCTGTGTGGCGAACGATATTTCCTTTTCGCAGTGACCTGTCCACTCCAAGGCTCGCGCAATCATCCCACCCACCCGCCCGCAATCTGGTTTGCAAAACCCATGCGGCGGCGATTGCGATGAGTGTTTGGAGGTGTCTGGTGTATTTCTGCGGCCGCGCTAGCCAGCGCATGCTCGCGATCGCAGCGGCCAGCCACGTAGGCGCGACCGACGCGGCCACGGTGGCGCTGACCGCTGGGCACTTCCCACAGGGGGCACTTCAATGCGAGTCGGCGGCTTGCG
>CAUYUJ010018520.1:182500-202511 GCA_963575745.1 Prorocentrum cordatum | reverse complement strand
GTTTGCCGCCCGCCAGCGGGGTTGCGCCCGCGCGCCCGCCAGAGGGAGTTGCACCCGCCAGGGGGTTGCGCCCGCAAGGGGGGTTGAACCCGCCAGGGGGGTTGCTCCCGCCAGGGGGGTTGCACCCGCCAGGGGGGTTGCGCCCGCCAGGGGTGTTGCACCCGCCAGGGGGGTTGCGCCCGCCAGGGGGGTTGCACCCGCCAGGGGGGTTGCACCCGCCAGGGGGGTTGCGCCCGCCAGGGGGGTTGCACCCGCCAGGGGGGTTGCGCCGGCCAGGGGGGTTGCGCCCGCCAGGGGGGTTGCACCCGCCAGGGGGGTCGCGCCCGCCAGGGGAGTCGCACCCGCGAGGGGGGTTGCACCCGCGAGGGGGGTCGCACCCGCCAGGGGGGTCACAGCCCGCGAGGGGGGTCGCGCCCGCCAGGGGGGTCGCAGCCCGCCAGGGGGGTCGCAGCCCGCCAGAGGGGTTCGGTTCGGTTCCCGTCGGTTCGGTTCAGGGGCCGCCCGGTTCCGGTTCGATTCCGGTTTTGGTTCGGTTCGGTCCTCGCCGGTTCGGTTCTGAATGAATTCGGTTCGGTCCGGTTCGGTGTTCTACGTTCCTGGTTTTGGACCGGTTCGGTCCGGTTCGGTCACGGTTCTCGGTTCTCGGTTCGGTGCGGTCCCTTCATGCTCTTCATAGGCCTCTACAAGATTCATTCCGAATGAGGGGAATGTCCAATTAGGTGGCAGCCGTGTGAAAATCTTGAACCGTGCCAAAACACCATCCTTAGGATTTGAGAGCCACGAGTCATCCTCACTGTTGCGCCGTGGCGACCTTGAATCGTGCCAGAACACCAGTCCTGGGATTTCATTTCCGCGAATCAACGTAACTGCTGCGCCCTGGCAGTCTTCAATCGTTACACAACGCACTTTCTGGTACGTGAACCATGTGAAACAGGGAGAATATTGCAGATGTTCACAACGAGTGCACTCGACGCTTAGGCGAGAGTCACATGCTGTAAACGACCCGCCCTCAATTGGCTAAGCTCTTTCAAAGTGTTGGAACGAGTGTGCCCGGCGCTCACGCGTGAGCCACATTTTGAAAACGGCCCGCCTTCAACCCGTGAAACCCTTGCAGAGATTTCAAACGAATGCGCGCGGCGCTAAGGCGAGAGCCACATTTTGAAGACGGCCCGCCCTCAATCCGTGAAGCTCCTCCAACTTTTTAGAATCAATGCGCACGGCGCGGCGAGAACCACATGTTGAAAGCGACCCGCCCTCAATTCGTGAAGCTCTTCACAATGCTTGAAACAAAGTGCGCGGCGCTGAGGCGAGAGCCCCATCTTGAAAAAGGCCCGCACTCAATTCGACAAGTTCTTGCACTGTTTTAAACGAATGTGCGCGTCGCTAATCGAGAGCCACATCTGGAAGCGACCCGCCCTCGATATGTGAAGCTGCCGTCAGTTTTCGGCTGCAGGCTCATACATGGTAGGGAACTCTCGGGCGACACGCCCGGCCAACCCTTCCGATTGGCGTCGGGGTGCGACAGGGGGATGTTCTTCAGAAGGATTGGAGGAGGAGGAGGAGGAGGAGGAGGAGGGAGGAGTGAGGAGGAGGAGGCAGGAGGAGGAGGAGGAGGGGAGGAGGGGGGAGGAGGAGGAGGAGGAGAGAAGAAGGAGGATGAGGCAGGAGAAGAGGAGGAAAGGAGGAGAAGGAAGGAGGGAGGGAAGAGGAGGAGGAGGAGAGGATGGAGGAGGAGGAGGGGGGCGAGGAGGAGGAGAAAGGAGGAGGAGGAGGGGGAGGGGGAGGGGGAGGCGGGGGCAAAGGAGGGCGATCCCGCCCTCCTGCCCCCTTCCCTGGTGGCGAAGCGGCTTCGGTCGGCGCGTGGTGCCCGAGAGCAGGGGAGGAGGCAGCCTGGAGACAGTCTTTCAATTGCCCGGCGACCACGTGCGTGACCCCGGGGGGGGGGGGGGGACGGGAGGGGTCGGGAGCCCTGAGACGGGGGCCAATACAGGTCAGACCGCCGGATCTTGCAGGATCCTGCAGGGCCAGGGGTGCACTGGCCCAGGCTTGCGCGCAGGATCTTGCGGGATCCTGCACGGTCTTGCAGGGTCCTGCAGAGCCTGACGGACCTGGGTTTGCACCGACATGGGTGAGTACGTCCCCGAAGGGGGAGGTCACCACCCACCAACCCACCCCAACCCAACCCGCAGGCCCCGATTTGCCCTCCATTTCCAGTAGGGGGGGGTCTGGGAACAGTGAAAAAAACACATATGGAACCCGTACCCCCCCCAACCCGAAATTCGCGTCTTCGGGTTGGGTTGGGGTGGTCTGGTAGGTAGTCAGGAGGGGGCCTGTCACGTCACGATTCGCGCCCGCGCCGTCTTGCGCTCCCAGCCCACGCCTCCAGCCCCCCTGGAGGCGGAGCGGCCTCGGCGCGCGCCCGAGTCTAAGGGAGGAGGCGGCGGAGGAGGAGGAGGAGGAGGAGGAGGAGGAGGACTGGGACGACACCGAAGGCACGAACGAACGAAGGGACGAACAAACGACGGGCGACGACGATGGCGTCCACGACAGCTTCAGTCACAAGAGGAAAAGTACCCATACTGCTACCCTTCCCTCGTTCTCCCTTGTTCGGGCCTCCTGGGAGGCCCTCGTCGCCACCGCTGGATCCGCCCCGAAATTCTGGTCAGAACGCACTCCGGGAGAGATCCAGGGAGTACCGGTATGGGTACCTCTTGTTTTCAGAGTCGCCTTGTATCGGTTCCGGACTTCCCTGGCAATGCGAGGGTTCAGGGATGCCCCCAAGCCTCCCCACAAGGGGCCCGAGATGGGCCCAGATGTTTCCCAGACGGCCCAGGCGAGCGCCGAAAGGGCCCCAGCAGGACCCGAAGATACCCACGAGACGGCCTCGACTTTGCTCGAGACCTCCACCGGCCCCCCGGGCTTCGTCGCGTCGCTCAACAATCACTGCGGCAGCCAGGATGAGAAGATGGCGCCGGGAAAGCGAGGTCCAGGCTTCTGGGTGTCCACGTACAGCAAACAGCACACACGACGTCGGGGGTCTGTCCCATGCGTGCCTGGTTTAGCCCGTGGGCCAGGCGACGCGTCGAGGGGCGGAGGGCGGTCGGCACAGTCCCGAATCAGTGGGAGTGGACTTGCGAAGCCCCAGTGAGCGTTTGGATTCATGTCCGACGTGCCACAGAAGTGCGGTTCGCTCCAGCGGCGCACTCTGAATTTGCGACGAATGAGGTGCGTTTCGCGCTGTCAGTTTCAGTTGTGTTTCGGGGGAGGTCGTGGTTGAATGGTGCCGGCCGCAGTTCCTGAGGCTTCCCATTGTCTTGGGGTCGTGGCCGGTGTCGTTGGTCCTCTCTCGCCCGATTACCCCCCCCTCATCTTTCTGTACGCAGCGGGTCCGCCTCGCAAGGGTGCCCATTCAGCCGCTCCAGGGGGGATACCTGTTCCTGCCACCCCAAGGCTTGCTCCTCGGGTGTGCGGGCTTGCGCTTCTGATTGAACCAACGAGCATAAAGAAACATGGAAGAGGGGGGCAGGAGGACGAGGAAGAAAATGAGGGAGCGAAAGAGGGAGGGGGAGAGGGTGGGAGCAAGAGCGGAGGAGGGAGGACAAGGAGGGATGAAGGAAGGAGGGACGGAGAAAGGGGGCGAGGGAGGATGAGGGGGAGGGAGAATGAGCCGTGATCGGAGGGACGGTGGAAGAAGGAGGGACAGAGGAAAAAGAAGGCAGATGGCGAAAGTGGGAGAAGGCTGGCGGCAGATAGGAGGGCTCCGTCAGGAAAGCGAGCTGCAGGGCACTCGAGAACTTGCTCAGAGCGCCTCCTACCAGTGGAAAGGCCCGTTCCTTGCCTCCTCCTCCTCCTCCTCCCGCACACGCGTACCCATGCTTCCCTTCTTTCCGCTCCTTCTTTACCTCCGCCTTCCCGTGCAATTGCCGCCGTTGCTCTTGTCGCTGCCTCATTTGTATGATCTTGCTCCTCCTCCGCCTCCTCCTCCTCCTCCTCCTCCTCTGCGTCATCTCTCCTTCTGGTCCCAAGTCCCGTCACTTGTCTGGCTCAGTCTCTGCTGGTGCCGCGACTGCCTCGTAACCCCTCCCGACCTTGCTCTTCCCGTCGACGCGGGATGGGAAACAAAGGTCCAGATATCTGGAGGTCCACCCCATGAACAAATCACGACGTTGGGGGTATGGGTCCTTTTCCTCAGCCTACCCCCTTCACTCATCTTTGTCATCGTCCTGCTCCTGATGCTGTTCCTCCTTATCGCCGTCCTGCTGTGTAGTCATCCTGCTACTGTCCTTCCTGCTGGCCATCGCCGCTGCTGCTGCACCTCTCCCCATCACCCGTATCGTGGGGAGACCGAAAGGTACCACCGATACTGCCTTTCCTCAGACGTCTCCCGGGGTGCCTTCTGACCCGGATTTCGAGACGAATCCAACCGTCGCTACGAGGGCCTCCCAGGAGGCCCAAGAAGGGCAAAACGAGGGAAGGGTAGCAGAACGGGTATCTTGGCGTCTTGGGACTGACGTTGTTGTGGACGCCGTCGTCATCGTCCGTTGTTCGTCCAGTCCTTCCTGCTTTCGCTCCTCCGGCGCCGTCCCAGGCCGCCACCCCTCCCCTGGACTCGGGCGTGCGCCGACGCCGCTCCGCCTCCAGGGGTGGGCGGGAGGCGGGGCCCAAGGAGGGTAAACGAGGGAAGGGAATCGGGCGTGGGTACCTTTCCGTCCTCCAATCTCGTGGCTGCTTCTCGGCGGCGAGCGAGGGTTGGAAACGGGGAGGAGGAGGCCCTCTCGGGAGGCGGCGGGACTTCTCCGAGGCCCTCGCGCCCTCTGGGAGGTGGGCCGTGCCCTCGGGGAAGGCCCCGGAGGCGTCTCAGCAGGCAGATGGGGGGACTCCCGAGCCCTCCGAGGAGGCCCGCCCCCTCGCCCTCGGGGCGCGGAGGAGGGCAGGGGCGCGGAGGAGCAGGCGTCCAGCAGGGGGGCATGCTGCGGGGGACGGCCCGCCGGCGCGGCCGGCGCGGCGCGCGTGGCCGTGGCAGCTCAGCTCTCCGGGCAGGCCGAGGGTCGGGGTCGATCGCCTCGTGGAGGCGGATTTTCCTTCTGCACGCACGACATGGGTACACCTTAGGCGATGCTTAAGAAAACTTAAGTTTTCGGCCAGAGTCTCGATTATTCTTAACGTTTCAATGTGAATCTTGAGATGTTCATGGAAACGTTGGGTGTTTATTCAAGTTCTGAGACTATGAATTTCTTAACCCATGATTTCTTAAGCATTTCGCAGGGTGCACAGAGAGAACGGGCACAGTGCCCAACAGCAGTTCCTGCTCCTCTTGGGCAGGACTCGCTCTCCGCGCCGCCGCGGCCCGTGTCCATGCGAGGCAGAAGGCCGCCTGCCCCTTCAGCGGCCGCTGTTGGTCTGGGAGAACATGTGTTCTTGGGCATGGTACCCATGCTTTCCGTACCCATTTCGGGCGTCCAAGCTCATGGGGGCGAGTTTCTTGGTGTCACTATTCCTGGAGCGTCACGCAGGATGGCCGGCGGGCTGGGCCGAAGGCCCCATGGGCACAGTTTTGGAAGGGGCCACCAGCTACGGTAGGTTCGCGTCGTGTCGACCGGCGGCGACCCCGCCGCCAGCGTTCAACGTTGAACGCCGCCAGCGACCCAGAATCGGTCGATGTTGAACGATCGGACGTTCCAGAATCGGCCGATCGTTCAAGGTTGAACGATCCCCGCGGTGTCAGAAACCAACGCAGAAGTCGGCACGACACGAACCTGACGTACCGAACCTCCAACACGCCGTGCACCGCTTCGGCAGGCCATAGGGGGCGGCCGAGATGCAGTGGTCTTCGGCCCATCCCGTTACCGCGCCTGGGTTGCAGGTCAAGGGCCTCTTGGATGCCTGCTAGGTTCTCCTGGGAGGTCTCTCTAAAGCCTATCGGCTGTCGTTCGTGGCGCGTATTTACCTAACAGCTCTTGCTGATAGGTTTCTAGTGGTCTCAAAAGAGAGCATCATGACTCCTCAGGGGGGTCTGGGCGGGACCCGGACAGGCTGCCGCCGCGGCTGCCGCCGCACTCGTTTTTTGCAAACAGTCACACACTTCGTGCTCTTCGACCTCCCAGAACTCCATTCCCGGGCCACATTCTGAATGCCCTGAGCCAACTGTAGGCCACTTCGTGCTCATCGACGTCCCAGAACTCCATTCCCGGGCCACATTTTGAATGCCCGGAGCCAACTGTAGGCCACTTCGTGCTCTTCGAGTTCCCAGAACTCCATTCCCGGGCCACATTTTGAATGCACGGAGCCAACTGTAGGCCACTTCGTGCTCTTCGAGTTCCCAGAAACTTCCGCTTCCCTGGGGGGGTGGGTCGGGGCCATGCATTTGAAGGCCCGGAGCCAACTGTAGGCCACTTCGTGTTCTTCGAGTTCCCAGAACTCCGTTCCCGGGCCACATTTTGAATGCTGAGGCAGGCTGATGCTGAGGCTGAGGCAGGCTGAGGCTGAGGCAGGCTGAGGCTGCGGCCGAGGCTGAAGGCAGACTGAGGCTGAGGCTGAAGCAGGCTGAGGCTGAGGCTGAGGCAGGCTGAGGCTGAGGCTGAGGCAGGCTGATGCTGAGCAGGCTGAGGCTGAGGCTGAGGCTGATGCAGGCTGAAGCTGGGCAGGCTGAGGCTAGGCCGAGGCTAAGTCAGGACTGAGGCGAGCATAAGCAAGGCTGATGCTGAGGGCTGCATGGCGGCGCAGGCGAGGCAGGCTGAGGCTGAGGATGACTGGCAGGGCTGATGCGTGGAGGCCCTGCTGCTGTGACTGCGACTGCCGTTGCCGCTGCGACTGTCATCGCGAATGCGACTACGACTGCGAGAACAGCAGAATTCTACAACTGGATTTTCATCTGAATCTTAAGGGGAATGCTTTCAGATATGCTTCTACACATCGCTGTTAGGTTGCTTTGCCGGGATAATTTTACCTAACAGCTCTTGCTGATAGGTTTCTAGTGGTCTCAAAAGAGAGCATCATGACTCCTCAGGGGGGTCTGGGCGGGACCCGGACAGGCTGCCGCCGCGGCTGCCGCCGCACTCGTTTTTTGCAAACAGTCACACACTTCGTGCTCTTCGACCTCCCAGAACTCCATTCCCGGGCCACATTCTGAATGCCCGGAGCCAACTGTAGGCCACTTCGTGCTCTTCGACTTCCCAGAACTCCATTCCCGGGCCACATTTTGGATGCCCGGAGCCAACTGTAGGCCACTTCGTGCTCTTCGATTTCCCAGAACTCCATTCCCGGGCCACATTTTGGATGCCCGGAGCCAACTGTAGGCCACTTCGTGCTCTTCAAGTTCCCAGAACTCCATTCCTGGGCATGATTTTGAATGCCCGGAGCCAACTGTAGGCCACTTCGTGTTCTTCGAGTTCCCAGAACTCCATTCCCTGGGCCACATTTTGAATGCTGAGGCAGGCTGATGCTGAGGCTGAGGCAGGCTGAGGCTGAGGCAGGCTGAGGCTGAGGCCGAGGCTGAAGGCAGACTGAGGCTGAGGCTGAAGCAGGCTGAGGCTGAGGCTGAGGCAGGCTGAGGCTGAGGCTGAGGCAGGCTGATGCTGAGGCAGGCTGAGGCTGAGGCTGAGGCTGATGCAGGCTGAGGCTGAGGCAGGCTGAGGCTGAGGCCGAGGCTGAAGGCAGACTGAGGCTGAGGCTGAAGCAGGCTGAGGCTGAGGCTGAGGCAGGCTGAGGCTGAGGCAGGCTGAGGCTGAGGCTGAGGCAGGCTGAGGTTGAGGCTGTGACTGCGAGTGCCGTTGCCGCTGCGACTGTCATCGCGAATGCGACTACGACTGCGAGAACAGCAGAATTCTACAACTGGATTTGCATCTGAATCTTAAGGGGAATGCTTTCAGATATGCTTCTACACATCGCTGTTAGGTTGCTTTGCCGGGATAATGTTTTTTTTTTCGGGGCATCTTGGTGGCATCTTGGGGCCTCTTGGGACCTCGTTTGGCTTCGCCGCTGGGGCTCCTCGGGGTCGGGTCCTCACTGCCTGCTGGTGGTCTCGGGGCCATCTTGGGGCGGAGAGCTCAAAGTGTAAGTTCGTGTTCCCCCTCCTGGACCTGGGTGCCCTCTCGAGGTCCTCTTGGGCCCTCTTGGGGCGATCGCGGGGGCCTCTTGGGCCGTCTTGGAGCGTCGAAGGCTGGAATGGCGAGAACGCTCAAATCTTTCAAACAATCAAGGCGAACATATAGTTTTGGCTTCAGAGGGCCTCCCTGAGGGGGCCTCTTGGAGCCCTCTAGAGTCGTTTTGGGGGCTTCTTGGGCCGTCTCGAAGCCATTTTAGGAATCTTGGAGCCCTCTGGGGCTAACTCCAAGGCCTCCTGGACCGAATAGGGGGGCCCGTTTGGGCCGTCTTGAGGCCTTCTTGTCTCGGAAAAGGTCGTGCAGGAAGGCCCGAGAGCGGCCAGAAGCGACCCGTACTCCAGGCGATGGGCTCCCTCGAGCATCTTCAGGACCTGGGGGCACGGCGGCGGATCCGTGATCGTACCATTCTCACTTCAACAGCCCAAACTGCACAGACTGCCCCTCCTGGAAGTGCGCGACAGACCGTGCCGGTCATCGGCATGTGTCTTGATGGGCCTGTTTTCCACCACCACCACCATAAGTTGGAGGGGGAGGGTGCCCTCCTCCTCCTCCTCCTCCTCCTCCTCTTCGTCCTCCTCCTCTTCGTCCTCCTCCTCGTCCTCCCTCTTCCTCCCTCCAACTTATGGTGGTGGTGGTGGAAAACGCTCCCATCATGTCTTCCACAACCAGTTCCAACAACACCGACTGTCCAACCAGTGAGTGCCGCGCCAGACCTCTCGGGCCATCGGGCATAAGGCCGGGGTCTTCTCCATGGGAGTGACCTTGCGCATCCCCGAGGAGGAGGAGGAGGAGGAGGAGGAGGAGGAGGAGAGGAGGAGGAGGAGCAGTATCGTCTACTCCCCGAGGAGGAGGAGGAGGAGGTCGCAGAGGGAGGCGACGAGGCGAGGCGGAGGAGCCGCCATTTCCTCCCGCCAGTGGAGAGTTAGTGGCCGACCTGAATGATTTCCTTACGTTGGGTTTTCCGATCGCGTCGTGATTTCGTTACCCTTGGGTGGACAGACATGTGTCTGTCTCGATCTGGCGTGGTGATTACGGTGGAACCGACAGCGCTTCTGTGTCATGCGCAGAACCCCTCGCAGCAGGCAGAGACCCTGGGCCGAAAGAGCGAGAGAGCCTCAAGAAGATGATCACAGACATGTTCAGGACAGGCGGCTGACCGCGGTGCGCCTCGTCCGAATGGGTGACACGGCACCGAGCCACCTAATCGATCCACAGTTCAGATCTGGGGCCCACAAACACGCATACACACCGTCCTCAGCACGGACCCTCCCCCTTTTTTGAGGCCAGGTTGAAATCAGATCAGAGCCGAACACACTGTCATCTGTATCGTCACATCGTCTTTCCTTTCATTCTGCGGGTTTACTATTCCCCACGATCCTCTTTGTTTGCCCATGTCTCCATATAATTATTATCTTGAGCTTGCTTCCAACTCCATTCGCTGCCCACTCCGCAAACAACTTGTTCAACATAGACTTGCTCATTATCTGCCGCCTCTCGATGTCCCTTCCTCCTCCGCGTCATGATTTTCCGCACCGCAATCCTGATGATACTTGCCGTCGTTGCCCTTGCCGTCAATGTTCAACTGGCCCTTGCGCTAGCTGTCGTCCTCGCCCTCGCCCCCCTCCTCGCCTCCCCTGCCATCCTCCTGTCCATGATCTTCCCTCTCCTCCCTCCCCCTCTCTCCCGCCCTCGAGCAATCCATCATTCCAGATCGCCCTCACCCTCCCTCCTCGGGCACTTCGACCGCCTCCTCTTCCTCCTCCTCTTCCTCCTCCGCCTCCTCCTTAGGCAGCGTAGTTCTCCTCGGAGTCCTCTACCGCCTCAGGCGCCTGCTCCTGTCGTCATTCGCCACCAGCATCCTCCCCTACGGTGGGGCCTTTGTTAGAGGCTGCGCCTAAGATGTTTCAGACCCTGGCGGATTCCATATCTGTTGAGAGGGGCGGTTACATCCGTGGCCGAGCCTCAGTTGGCGGTCGACCAGTTTGCAGACCCAGGACTCCCTGTCCAATGGTTCCATATGCGGGAGGCGGAGGAGGAGGAGCAGGAGGAGGAGGAGAAGGCGCAGGAGGAGGGGGTTGCCTGAGGAGGCACGGTGAGGGCATTGGATTCGTGATCCAATGTCCTCACCGTGTCACCTCAGGCAGCCTCCTCTTCCTCCTGCCCCTCCCCCTCTCCCTCCGCCTTCTATTCCTCCTCCTCCTCCTCCTCTTCCCCCTCCTCCGTCTCCTTCGCCTTCCTCCTCCTTCTCCTCCTCCTCCTCTCCTCCTCCTCCTCCTTCTCCTCCCGCTCCTCCGTCTCCTTCGCCTCCTCCTCCGCCTCCTCCTCCGCCTCCGCCTCCCTCCGCCTCCTCCTCCTCCTCCTCCTCCTCCTCCTCCTCCCCCTCCCCCACCTCGCGTCGGAAATCTGCTGCCCGCCACGCCGCGGAGCCGCCGTGACCCTCCCGCGGGCTCCTCCTCGGCCCGCGGCCTCTGCGTGGACTTGCGCCCAGCGCGCCCCCCCCGGGCCGCTGGAGCCTCGCGCCCCCAAGGGGCGCTCCGCCGCGCACCGCTTCCCAGCCGGTCCACGTCCTTCCCCGCCCGCTCCCGCGGCCCCGCCTGCCACGCGGGGCAGACGTGGCGGGCTCCAGTACCCCCGCGCGCCCGCACGGACACTCCGCCCGAACTGCTGCGATCTCGCCCTCTTTCTCTCTCTCTCTCTCTCTCTCTTTCTCTCGCCCTCTCTCTCTATCTCTCTCTCTCTCTCTATCGTTGTCTTTCTCTCTTCGTCTCTGTCACTCTGTCTCTCTCTCCCTCTCTCTCTCTCTCTCTCTCCCTATCTCTCCCCGACGAGGAACAAGTACGCCGAGCTCAAGACGAGGCGCGAGGAGTCGGCGGACGCCGGGGGCACCATCCTGCAGCTGGACCAGTACGAGCAGGAACGCCGGCGCTGCCCCGCGCGACCTGGGTTTGGCGGCTCGGGGGGCCTCGAGCGCCCACCGCTGCCACGCCATCTCCGCCGTCGTCGTCGCCCTCGCCCTCCGCGGCCTCTTCCTCGTCCTTCTCGTCCTCGCCCTCCTCCCCACTCTTCGCAGGTTCGTCTCCTCAGTTTCATCGCGAGGGGGGTGCGAGAGTTCTCTGTCTCTCATTCTCTCTGGGTGTCGGGTCCCGTGGCGCAGCCAGGACATGAAGCCCCCAGCATTCCATAGATATCATGGCGACACTGGTCCTGTGGCCTGCACCACAGGACGGATTCGTGCCACATCCTCTTACGTATCCCCGCGCGCTTGAATGGTTCCAGAGAGCCTTCGCCGTGCGCTTGAGATACCGCCGCAAACCATGCAAGCAGGCACGGGCCGCGTAAAGGCAAACTCAACGGATTGACAGGACACCAACGTCAGCCGAAAGGGGACCGAAATTCGCAGCTCTTCAGATCAGTGGGGGCGTCGACCGATCACCTGCTGCTTACAACGACCCTGCTCAGAAGCACCAAACCGGTCTTAACAACAGTTACCGACAATGCCGCTCCAACCACAGTGAGTCCAAGGGAGAGTTGATCGGCGCCACCCCAACATACTTATACTGTATGTGCGTCGCCCCCCCAGGGGCGACGCGCGCACCGAGAAATCTTATAGCATATGCGTCGTGGCGGGCGTTTTCTGGCTATACCGTTCGGGCAACGGTATACTACAATTTGGGTATACTATATGTTCGGGTCGGACGCGCGCCTCCAAGGATAACAGATAGTACTAATATGGCTTTGTGCGTCCCAAGTTGATGAAGCCGTGCGAGAAGAAGCCAACTACAAGCTGTACCACTGTCGGAAGCAAAGGTCGGCCACCAGCCGTCCTGCAGCAGGGCCCACGGCCTCCGCCGACGCCCACCAGAGCAACAGCACCTCTCATCCGCAGTGATGCGCCAGACTGGGAATGAGCGCCAGTGGATCGCCTCGTAATTGAAAAGGGGGGGGTGCTCCCAGAGCCCACCCCCCCTTCCCCCCTTCAAGGGGGGGGGGCATGTTCGGACCCCCCCCCCCTCCTTCAAGGGGAGGGGGGTTCCGGACCCCCACCCCCACCCGTTCGAAAGGGGGGGGGAGGGGTTCGGGACCCTCCCCCCAACCCCCTGGCGCTGGAAACGGGGGGGGGGGGGGGGCGATTTCGGACCTCCCCCCTCCCCCCCTTTGGCCAGGCAAGGGGGGGGGTTAGGGTTTCGGGGCTTGGACTCGAGCTTAGGGTAAGGGTCAAGGATGAGGGTCAGGGTTAGGGGTTAGGGTAGGGTTCAGTTACCCCCTCCCCGCCCGCAAGCCGTCTCGCTCACTCCCACCCGCCCTCCCAACACATACGTAGCACCCGAGTCTGGCCCGAGCCTCAGCATATTCAGCAGTCGTCTTTGGATGGGCTGCTACTGGGGGCCAATCCGCCGCGCCGCCGCGCCTCCGCCGCTGCCGCCGCCGCCGCCCGCCGCCGCTGCCCGCCGCCGCCGCCCGCCGCCGCCGCCGCCGCCGCCGCCGCCCGCCGCCGCCGCCCGCCGCCGCCGCCCGCCGCCGCCGCCGCCGCCGCCGCCGCCGCCGCCGCCGCCGCCGCCGCCGCCGCCGCCGCCCCCCCGCTGCCTGACCGCCGCGCAGCCGCAGCCGCTGCGCCACCGCTGCCGCCGCCGCCGCCGCCGCCGCCGCCGCCCCCCGCCCCCGCCGCCGCCGCCGCCGCAGCCGCCGCCGCCGCCGCCGCCGCAGCCGCCGTCGCCGCCAAGTGTACTCTGTATTGTTTTTTGACAGGGATGGTGGGGGGGGCCGCATCGGGTTGGCTGCGCATGTTCCGAATTTGGAGGCAAAGTGTGTTTTGCATTGTCTTTTGCAAAGGACGGTGTGGGGGTGTCGGCATGGACTCGGGTTGGCCCCCAGTCGCCTGGGGGAGGGGGTGTTTATTAATAGGGAACAGTGATTTAAGGATTAGGATTAGGGTAGGGGTTAGGGTCAGGGATCCGGTTTAGGGTTGGGGGTTGGGGTTAGGCGTAAGGGGTAGGGTTCGGGTTTAGGGTAGGGGCGAGGGTCAAGTTAGCCAGCTCGAACGAGCCAGAGGGCTCCGTCCACTCCCACCCGCCCTCCCACAACATAAGAAGCAAATGCGTCGCGTGCGACGCCCGTCGCTCATCTTATGTCGTGGGCGGCTAGACGTCCAGCGCGTGACACGAGCTGCGTCGTTTTCATGCCGCGCATTGAGTAACGTCGACGAGAAGCAAGACATCGCGCGGTGTGCGCCGCGCCCCGCTGTGGCCTTTCATGTTGCATCGTCGGCGACAACATGTCCAGCGCGCGAAGTGCGCCGCGTCTCATTCCGGCCACGCGTGTTGCACCGCCAATCGTTTTGCTCCTGCCGCGCATGGAGGAGGAGGAGGAGGCGGAAGAGGAGGAGGAGGAGGAGGAGGAGGAGGAGGAGGAGAGGAGGGAGAGAGGGAGGAAGGGAGAAATCCAGGAGGAAGAGGAGAACGTCTCTTGGGAATCCGCGGGTCCCCCCATTCCCTCTTTACGATTCGCAGCGCCGACGACGAGGAAGTACACGCTGGCAAGAAAAGCATCGACGTTGCAGTGCCTGTTGGAAGGTAGGACGGGGGTCCCGCGTAGGCTTGGCCAGGCGTCCGACCGCGATGTGCGCCGCGTCCCATTCCTGCTACACTGCTCGCAGCGACGACGGCTATAATCCATGCTGTCGTGGAAAAGCGTTGACTTTATATTGTTTTTATGGGTAGGACGCGACCACCTGCCTAGCGCTTAGCGTTACCCAAGCGATGTTCATTCCAATTCATTCCTGCAACATTTTTCGCAATTCGACGACACGTTGGCAAGACCATTGAGTTTGTGTTGTGTTGTTGCCTGTTGGGACGGCGGGGGTGCTATCGGCCAGCGTGGGGATGTTGGCGTGTTGAATCATAGGAAGTAAGGATTGGTGCGAGGGTATTCGGGTTTAGGGGTCCGGCTTGAGGTAGGGGCCACGGTAAGTGTTAGGGTAAAGGGGGTTAGGGGTGAGTGTTAGGCTCTAGTGTCGGGGTAAGGGGTAGGGTTAAGGCTTATGGTAGGGGTTAAGCTTAAGGGTTACGGTTAAGGTAGGAGTTAGCGTTAGGATTAGGGGTTAGGGTTAGAGTTTAGGCTTAAGGCTAGGGTTAGGGTTAGAGGATAGAGGTTCGAGGTTAGGAGTGAGGGTTTATGGTTGAGGTTAGGTTCGGGTTAACGTCGGGGTTAGGGTTTGGATTCGGGGTTCGGTCCGGCTTGGGGCAAGGTTTAGGGGTTAAGGCGGGGTTTAGGGTAGAGGTTAGGGTATGGGTAGGGGTTAGGGTAGGGTTGCAGGGTTAGGGTTAGGTCTTAGGGCTGATATTCGGGATTTGGGTTTCGGTTACGGGGTCAGGGTAGATTTCAGGAGTGAGGGTTACGGCATAGGGTTGGGGCTAAGGATTAGGGTTGGGGGTGGGGGTCGGGGTTAGGGGTTCGGTCAGGGTTAGGGTTTAGGGTAGGGGTTAGGGTTAAGGTTAGGGGTCAGGGTAGGGGTTTGGGCAGGGCTGGGGGTTAGGGTTAGGGTATAGGAGGTCGGATTAGGGCTTAGGGTCAGGTTTAGGGATTAGGGTCAGGATTAGGCGTTAGAGTAGGGTTAGGGGTTAGGGTTAGGTCTTAGGGGCAGGGCCAGGGATTAGGGTTAGGGGCCAGGGTTAGGGGTAAGGGGCAGGGTTCTGGTCGGGTAGGGGTTATGGCTAGGATTAGGGAAGGGGCCAGGTATAGGATCAGGGGTTAGGGTAGGCGTTAGGGTTCGGATAGGGGTGAAGGTTTAGTGTTAGGGTATAGGGTAGGGGTCAGGGTCGGGATTCGGTTTTGAATTAGAAGTTTGGGTGGGGTTTTGGGTAGAGATTAAGGCTAGGCGTAGGGTAGAGGTTAGGGTTGGGAGTGGGGGGGTGGGTTGGGTTTTAGGGTTTAGAACAAGGATTAGGTTGAGGGTTAGGTGTGGTAGGGACCGGGTTCCGGAGCCAGGGGGCGGCGTGGCGAAAGGGGGAAAGGGGGGGGTCCGAATTACACGCTCAAAGGGGGGGAAAGGGGGGGGGGGTCCGCCGGCGACGGACCGGGAAAGGGGGGGGGTCCGCTGACGATGGGGCGGGGAGGGGGGGGGGTCCGCCGACGACGGATCGGGGAAAGGGGGGGTGGACCAGCGGCGCGCCTTCCCAAACTGGGGCATCCCCATCGCGCCTCCGCTTCTCAGGGCCGATCGCTGGCTGGACCGCACATACACTAACCCGCCGAGCGTCAAGAGCCATCAGGCGACGACGAAGAGTCGGACGAAAACTTGGATTGGACAAAGAGTGGGGATGGGACAAATCATTGTTAGCATGGCTACCACATACAAGTGTCCAGGAGGTCGCCGATCCAACCTCACACGCCAGGAGCACCCCACAACACCTCGCCGAGCGTCAATAGCCACCCCACCTGTCTACGACAAAGACTGTGGCGAATTCTGAGAAGCATGGTTAGAATTGCTAAGCTACCAAACGACCAGGATATATTTCATCGATCCGACGCTCCGTGGCGCAGCTTCGAAGCGGAGCAGCAGAGGATCGCGGACATTGCGACGAGATTTGAAACCATGGTGAGCAGCTCGAGCGAGGCCCCGTGTCTGTCCACGCTTCGCAAACCAGCCCGAACACAGACCCGAAGGCCGTCCTGTCAACGACCCGTGTCCTACTACCCGCGACAGGGTTTGAGTGTGAACCCCCAGTGCTTGCAGGAGCATGAGCGACTGCGGCACCGACCGAGGTTCCCTGGAATTCCCTGTTCGTTTGCCCTCCTGCTACCTCGGAAAGGGGTAGCAGCCACCAGCGGACCCTGGGCTAAATTGCTTCAGTCACCGCCAGGCCCCACGGGTGCAACCACCCGCGCGGACATGAGCGTGGACCAAGAAGGAGCCGCAGAGACACCCGCGGCTCGGCACCTCACGAGGCCCACCGGGGCCGAAGCGCTGGCCGACGCCACAGGCCCAGCTCTGGCACCCGCCCGTCGGTGCATCCAGGCAGGCACCGAGATAACAGTCACCAGCCAGGCTAAGCATCCCACTAACGGCCAACACGTCGTCGTCATTGGACGCACGGGGGATGGGAGCCAGTATTGGGTGGTCCAGGTGACCAACGGCATCACCGTCGTCTTGTTCGCGTCGGGTCTGCCCCCTCGCCCCCGCCATCAGTCGGAGCGAGGTCACGCTGCCTCAACGCCAGGGCCCCGGCCAGCCGAGAAGTCAAGATCGCCGGTGGCTGGAGAAACGGCGGCGACAACAGCTCCGCTTGCGCGCGCGGACACATGTGCCACGGCCCGAGGGTGAACGCCCGACGCCAGCAGGGGCACCAGCGGCTGCGTCATCGACGAGGACCCCTTGGAGCTCAGCCTGCGACAGCAGAAGCGACTTTACAGCAGCCGCAGTCATCGATGCGGACGGGAAGCCCCCGACGGGTCACACTTCCCTGTCATCTCGCAGGGCCATGCCAAGGACGCCCCGCACGATATCGGCACGTCCCCACGCGAGCCGCTCACCGTGAAAGCGGCAGGGGTGCCGGAACTCTCATGACACTGGAGGCCTCAAACTGCGCGATTTTGCTGCTGTCGCCGTGGGTCGAGCGACGGTCACAGCTTGCCTCGTCTCGTCAAGACCACTGAGCCATGCTTTTTGAGTGCCCCGCCATTGCGTATATCCACGTACGTAACCGGGGAGGGCGAGTACGCGCCTCATCTTCATCGCCTCAATGGTCGCGGCCAGCTTGCAAGGGCTCGCGCCCACGATTGCGACGAGCAGCGCGAGGGGCATTAGGACTCAGCGCACCGCGCATAGCATCAGCGCGCCATTGAGCAGCGCGTCGGCGAGCACCAGCTCGACTCCAATGCGCGCCAGCGGGGCAAGCGCTGCCTCGAGCACCGCGTCGCTGAGCTGCGCGACGGACGCCGGCACTTGGGCGAGCGCCAGCATGGCCCCGGCGACCGCGGGCGGGACGGGCACCTCCCCGACCATTGCGCCAGGTGCTGTCCCGAGTGACGGCCCCGCTGGACCGCGCGTCGGGCGGGCCGCCGGCTGGCTTGGCTGGCCTGGCTCGCTTGGGCCCCGCGGCCTACCAGGCCCCCCGTCTAAACCCTTGGGCTGTCCCAGTTGCGGCATGCCGGAGGGCGGCAGCTCGACTCCGCCGCCCGCGAGTGAGACGCGCGCGGCCGCGAGCCCCGCGGCGCCGCGCGTCCAGGAGGAGCAGCTCGACCCCGACGATCACGAGTGGCACGAGTCTACTCCGAGCACTCGCACCTCGACGTCGAGCAACACCTCGCTGACCACCGCGACGGGGGCCAGCAGCGCACCGCTGAGCTGCGCGGCCGGGCATGCCAGCGCCTCGCCGCGCACCTGCGGATCGGGCGCTGCCGCGAGCACCCCGCCGTTGATCAGCCGCGCGCAGAGGGGGGTGGCGGGGGGGGGGCTTCTTAGAAGCGCCCCCCTTTTTAAGCAGGCGCGCGCGCTCCTTCTGAGATGCTAGTCGCTGCTCCTTAGATGCTGCTGTTGGCGCAAGCCTAGGAAGCAGGCGGCCTGCTCCTAACATGCTGCTGTTGCTTCTAAATCGCACTTCCGTGCTTCGCAGAAGCTGCCGTGGCGCCTCGACGAGGCGGCGCGCGCGTGTCTTCGCAGAAAGAGGCGGCCGGCGCCATCTAAGGCGCAGCCGCCTTCTCAAAAGCCTGCCCCACAAGCTGAGCTGCGCGACGGGCGCGGGCGCCTCGACGACGCGCGCCGCCGCGCGGGGCGCCAGCTCAGGCACCGCGTCGCTGACGACGACGACGACGGGCGCCAACCGTGCACCTGTGAGCAGCTCGACCCTGGCGACCATCTGCGTGGCGATTGCCGTTTCGATTTCTGCCCCGAGCCTTGCTACGCCCATGGCCCAGCATACATCCGCGATCCGGCCCGCTGGGGGCGGGATGCGTGCATCGGCTTATTTCCGCGAGCCGCATTGGCCCAGTGGAGGCGGGGCGCGGGCTTCATCCTGCTTCCACGAGCCGCGTTGGCCCTCTGAGGGCAGGATGCGAGCTTCGACCGGCGCGTCGGAGAGCACCAGCTCGCCCCTGACTCGCACTAGAGGGCCAACACCTTCTCGAGCACCGCCTTGCCCAGCAGCACGACGGCCACCTGCACCTCGACGCTGGCAGTGCGTTTGAGAGCAGCAGGCCGAGCCCACCACCCGCGCGCGGGGCTGTTGCCATCTCGAGTGCCTCGGCGTAGGGCAACGCCATTGGCACTTGCAGCGCGTCGTTGGGGGGCGCTCGCGGGGGCAGCAGGTCGACCCCGACGCCCTGGCGCGAGACGATGAAGGCCTCGGGCACCACGTCGCTGCGAAGCACGATGAGCACTAACATCTTGACTCGCAGCTCCCCGCCAGACAGCGGTAGCTCGACCCCCGCTGCCACGCGAGGGGCGAGTGGCACATCGAGTACTGCACCGCTGTTCACTACGACGGATGCGAACATCGAACCGTCGAGCAGCGCGTCGGCGAGCACCAGCTCCCCCCTGGCGCGCGCCAGAGGCGCGACCACTGCCGCGAGCGCCGCGCCACGAACCAGCGCAACGCGCGCCGGGATGTCGACGTCGAGCAGCGCGCCGCTGACCACCGCGGAGAGCAGTGGCAGCGCATTGCCGAACCGCGTTGCTTCGAGCAGCGCGCCAATTGGCCGCGAGAAGGTCACCAGCATCTCGACGTTGAGCTCCAGCTCGATTCCTGTGCCTGCGCGCGGGGCGATGACCGTCTGGAGCGCCGCGTCTATGAGCGCCGCGACGGGCGCCAGGCGCGCGTCGATGAGCTGCCCGGCTTGCGCGGCCGCGAGTTGGGCGAGTTCCGCCTGAAGCACTGCGTCTGGCGTCGCCCCGAGCTTTATCGTCGCGGCGCCACGCGTCGCGAGAACCGTCGGGCGTCCTGGGTGCGCTGGTTAGTCTGGCTGGTTTGGGCGGCCCCTGGCGCGCCGGGCCTTCGCGCGCCGCGTTGGCCCGTCGGGTTCGCGGCGGGCGTTGCTTCGAGCACCGCGCTGTTGAGAAACGCAACGGGCTCCAGCGGGGCATCGTTGCGCGGCGCACCCGAGTGCGCTTCGATCCTGGCGGGCGCGAATGGGGCGAGCGCCAACTCGCTCTGCCGCGCGACGGGCGCGCCGGCATTCCGACGCCGAGCAGCATGTCGGGCAGCAGCAGCCCGACCCCGACGCCCACGAGCGGGGCGAGCACCGTCTCAAGCACCGCGCCGCTGTGCACAATTCCCAGCACCCAGGGCAACGTTGAACTGGGCGTCGGGGAGCGCCAACTCCAGCCCGACGCCCGCGAGCGGGGCGCGCCCTGCCTCGAGCACTGCGTGGCCGAGCGCTTCAACGAGGAGCAGCATCCCAACATCGTGCGGCGCGCTGGACAGTCGCAGCTCGACTCTGAGGTCCACGAGTGGGACGCACGCGGCCGCGGGCACCACGGCGCTGACCACCGCGACGGGCGTCGGCAGACCCCGTGGAGCAGCGCGCCCAGGAGCAGCAGCCCGTCCCTGACGACCACGGGCGGGATGAGCATTGGCCAGGGCATTCGCACCTCGACGTTGAGCAGCGCCTCGCTGACCACCGCGGCGGGGAACACCAGCGCATCTTTGGACAGCACGACTGGGAGCGCCAGCGCATCGTCGCGCACGGGCGGGGGAGGGCATTGTCGCAATCACCACGCCGCTGACCTGCGCGACGTGTCTTGGCACCTCGACGATGCGCACCGCGCCAGAGAGCACCAGCTCGAGTACCATGGCGGTGACCACCACGACGCGCACCAGCAGCGCATCGGTGAGCAGCACGACCAGAGGCTGCAGCTCGACCCTGACGAACATGCGTGGGACGCTTGCCGCCTAGAATTATGCCCCGAGTCCTGC
>CAUYUJ010018520.1:130000-180000 GCA_963575745.1 Prorocentrum cordatum | reverse complement strand
CACCTGGCTTGCCTGTTGAGTTTCCCCTGTCCCCTCCCTTTGTTCCTCTTCTCCTGCTCCTCCTTCTTCTTCTCCTCCTCCGCTTCTTCCAGCGGCCGCGCGCTGGCCTCTCCCTCGGGCGCTCGGTGGTCGGAAGCCAGCAGTATCCTCCGTCGCCTCCTCGTCCGCCTCACTCTCGGCCTCCTCTTAACTCAATGCTCGTCCTCCGCCTCCTCCTCTTCCTCCTCCTCCTCCTCCTCCTCCTCCTCCTCCTCCCCCTCCTCTTCCTCCTCCTCCTCCTCCTCCTCCTCCTCGCTTCTCACTTCTCGTTTTCGCTTCTCGCTTCTCCAAGGCGGCAGCCATTCTGCACCCGCCGCGCCCGCATGGCGGGCCGCTGTCAAGGGTACTCGGGGAGGTCGTGCCTGCCTGGGTGGGGTTTGGGTCTTCCAGCCGCCGTTCCTTGCTCGGGCCCATGCACTGTAACAGTGCCTGTTCCACGAACCGTTCGCAAGGCGTGTTGTGCGTAGATCCGACCAAAGCGTGCGCCGGAACGCAGAGATCTGCGCGCACCCCTTCAAGGCATGGTTGACATAGGCCTTTGGGCTGTGGCGTGCAGCACCGCGGGGCAGAAGTGCTGGAACGTGCTACCGCCCGACCGCCAGGACGGACCATTCCCATGTCAGGCGGCAAACGGCCCATAATGTAGGCTGCCGCCGACGATTGCCAGATACTCCAGGGGTCCAGAGCGCCGACGTTACGACCTGCACGTGGTAGCGCCGGAGGATTGCCTCACGCACGAGCTGGTAACTGGTAGCAGCAGGTCAGGCGGGAGTGATGTGCTCGATGTGGCTATATAATGTCTGAGATCGCCCCCGCCGGCAGGCTCGCCATGGTGTTACCAAGTTTCCTCCATCAGGTAGCGGCGGGCGACGCCCGAGCAGCCGCCGGCATGATGGCTGCTGGGCGGTCAGCGGGCAGCACCCAGAGCCGTGCGTTCGCCATCATAGCGCGCCCAAGCATGAGTGTGGCAATGCGTGATTCCCATCCGCACCGAAGGCGCGACAGAGCCCAATCAAGCCTGAGGCCACGCTGGTACCCAAGAACTCCCCTGGCCCGAAGAGCCTGTAGTCTGTTCAATTCGGAGTCCACGATGTGACGCCCGGCCAATACCCCTGACCGAGGTAGGATAGCAGATTCGACACGGATCGGGACTTTGGCTGCGAGGAGGGTAGCAAGAGAGCCCTCCATCTCTGTTGCTTGGGGTAGTTTATGAAGGATGGAGTGGCCCTTGGCGAGTGTTGCTTCGAGGTGTGGAGTGAATCTGAGGTCCGCGTCGATGAGGGCCCTGAGCAGCCAGTGAGCGGGCAAAGTCCATGGTCCTGGAGTCCTCACCTGTCACTGCCACCTCCCCTGCCCCCTGCCCTCTGTTACCCTCCCCCCTCCCCCTCTCGTCGGCCACGCGCAGAGGGAGGGGCGGAATTAGGGAGAGGGGGGCAGTCTTCTTAGAAGGAGGATGCTTCTTAGAAGCCGCGGGTCTTATCCATAAGTGTAAGGCGGGTCCCTTGTAGGAAGCAGCCTGGTTTCTAAGAAGCCTTCCCGCCTCCTCCCACTCCCCTCTGCGCGCCACCAACCTCCTCCAATCGAGGAGCAGAAGCTCGGGCTGAAGATCGAGGGGGGCCACCGGCCGATGCCCCGGCCGAAGGGCGTCCAGCTGCCCGCCGACTTTCGGGAGGGGGCGGCGAGTGGCGGAGGAGATACATGAGGAGGAGGAGGAGGAGGAGGAGGAGGGAGGAGGGAGGAGGGAAGAGGAAGGAGGGAGGAGGAGGGAGGAGGAGGAGGAGGAGGAGGAGGAGGAGGAGGAGAAGGAGCAGGAGGTGAAGGAAGAGGAGAAAGATGGAGGAGGAGGAGGAGGAGGAGGAGGAGGACGGAGGAGGAGGACGGAGCATGACGCGGAGGAGGTCGGGGGAGAAGCAGGAGGATGACGAGGCAGGAGGAGGAGGAGGAGGAGGAGGAGGAGGAGAAGAAGAAGCAGGAGGAAGAGGAGGACGAGGCCTGGGGAGGCGTAGGAGGACGGAGGTCGTGACGGGGACGCGAAGGATGACGGAGGACCCTGATATCCTGGCGCTGCTTCTTTTCACAGCAGGGGCTTTCGCCCGAGTTCGGGCCCCGGGGCCTCTTCTCAGGGCGCCCCAGTTGGAAAAATGGTGCGGAGAGATGGTGCCCGAGGCTCTGCTCGTGAGTTGCTGCGATATTGTGTTCTGCAGCGTAAGAAGTCGGAGGAGGACGAGGGAGGCAGTCTTCCTCCTCCTCCTTCTCCTCCTCCTCCTGCTCCTCCTCTTCCTCCTGCTCCTCCTCCTCCTCCCACCCTCTCGCCCTCCCTCCTCCTCCCTCCCGCCTCCCTCCTCCTTCTGGGTGCTTGGGGCCGCGGTGCTTTTTTTTGTTCCGCGGCCAGGCAGGGCGGCATGTACACGCTGCCAGAGCCACTCTTTGAGCACGGTGCTTCGTCCTGGTGGCCCCGGTCGCTGGGGCCTCCGATGGCGCGGCGGTGCTCGACGCTTCCCCTCTGCCGATACGATCCGACCCCTCCCTCTCTCTCCATCCTCCTCCTCCTCCTCCTCCTCCTCCTCCTCCTCCTCCTCCTCCTCCTCCTCCTCCTCCTCCTCCTCCTCCTACGTCCTCCTTCTCTCTCCATCCTCCTTCTCCCATGCGCCCCAGGCAGTGGGTGTCCCCCATCGGTAGTTCCTCGCCTTGGCCACGACGCACCCGGGGTTCTCCTCTTCGATGGCCGCCCGCTCGCAGACCTTGAAGCTTGGTCATTAGTTCTTCTTCCTCCTCCTCCTCCTCCTCCTCCTCCTTCTCCTCCTCCTCCTCCTCAGCGCAGCCTCAGGGCCCTCCAGGCTCCTCTTAGCAGGCTCTTGGTGGTTGAAAATCCTGAATTGCCTGCAACTGGGCCCCATCTTATCCTGGATAGCTCCTGAGTGATTCCTACATGGTTCCCTATTCATTCCAAAAGCCAGGATGGGGAGGAGGACGAGGAGTGAGGGGAGATGACGAGAGGAGAAAGGATGAGGAGGCGGAGAAGGGCGAGAAGTAGCGGAAGGAGGAGGGAGAGGGAAGGATGATGAGGATAGTCTGAAGAAGACTGAAGGTTTTTTTGTTTGCAATATGGATGGGAGAACATTGGGCGGTCGTTGGGGTGCATGTAAACGCGCTGAGTCAATGATTTGCCAACTCACAAGGCTGGAACACACGCGCTCGCATGAAACAAAATACGAACATGTACCACGTGGCGATGGACATGCTGGCACACTTGCAAACGTTTTTTTGTATCGAATCCAGCCAAACGGTTGCAACCTAGAGAGGCGACCGTTGAAACCATTTCACGCAGGCGATTGCCCCATCTGTTGAATGTTTCGCAAGGCCCTGGACCCCAGAGTTGCGTTTGGGGTTGGCCACGCCTCCGTCCTATATCCTCCTCCCTTCCTCCTCTTCAGCACTCCCTCTCTCCTCCCCGCATCACCCCTCCTCTTTCTGCCCTCCTCACCTCGCCGTTTCTCGATCTTACATCATATAGCCGGCGACCAGGCCCCCGGGCCCAGGGGCGGCCCATTTTTACAGAATTCCCAGCCCCCCAGTAACCTGTTGTTTCCCTGGGCGTCCGTCGTTGGTACTGATGCGCCGTGCGTAGATTCGTGCACATGCAGAGTGGTGCCGTTGTCGAAGGCGGGTGCTTGCTAGAACCGAAGCGCGCGTGGTTATGGCTCTCTATAAGTTGCTAGCTTGGGTCGGGCCACGCCTCCCTTCTATTCCCTGATCCCTTCCTCCTCCCTCATCGTTCCCTCTCTCCTCCCGCATCCCCCCTCCTTCTCCCCTCCTCACATCTAGCACGCACCTCGCGAATCCGCGCGTCGCATCAACAACTTCCCTCCTCGCCGCGCTCTCTCGAGAGATTCCTTGCAACTTGCTCAAACATTACGCTCCAGAAAAAACCTCCTCACAGTTCACCCAGGAGTCGTGCTCTCGCCTCAGCGTTGGCCATAACGCATATACAGACACACTCTCTCCCTCTCTCGGGCCTCGGGGACGCCCCAGGGACCCTCTCCCGGAGCACAGCTCGACAGTATAACCGCTGCCCAACATGCGCCCACCGCCTGTGGCAAGTATGTGTCTGTGGACCCCCAGGTCCCAATACTCCCACTTTCCTGGATGTCCCTTCGTTTGTTCCGTTTGGCAGCTGTTGACGACGCCATCGCCAAATAGAGCAGTGCAAGGAGGAGGTTCTCGCCAGCGAGCCGTTGCTGCCCCAGCCCCGTGTCTAATCTCGATCGTGCATCGAGGACACCTCGCGGTCCACGGCGCTCACTCCTCCCGCTCTCCGCAGGAAGCTGTCGCGTGCATCTGCGCGCCGGCTTCCCGAGCAGGAGGCGGGAGACAAGCGCGCCTCCGGATCCAGGTGGCGTGTCGACATCGTTTTAGATGGGCTTGCCTCTCGTAAGTTATCGCCCTGAGCCTTAGAAAGGAGCAAGTGTGCATCGATCGTCCACCAGAGGGGCCGCGCCAAGAGAACTATGTTCGCTTTCAACGGTTCGCCTCCCAGGCAATTCGGTGCGGCGCCCTCGCCACATGTGAGCCTGCGACAAGAAAGAGCGTGACAGTATGTGTTCATAGCTGCCTCGATACGCCCGTTTTGATACGCCATACGTCCCGTGTTCAAGACGTCCGTGTCAATACGCTGCGTGTTGCTCCACGTATTGGACCACGTTTTGGCGAGTGTATCACGTCGGACCTACGTTTTCAGCCTACACCTTAGGCGATGCTTAAGAAAACTAAATTTTTCGGCCAGAGTCTCGATTATTCTTAATGTTTCGTTTGGTAGAAATTTGGAGTTTTTACTCAAATTCTGAGACTATGAATTTCTTAACCCATGATTTCTTAAGCATTTCGCAGGGTGTACGTGTTGAGCTCCGTATCACTACGCTACGCGTTGCGCGTTGCGCATCGGGCCAGCTGAGTATGTCTCAGGTCCACTTCTATTGCGAAGGTCGGGTGGTGTTCCCTCTTCCTTGGAGCTCTTGGGGGGGGGCGAAGATCCAGTCTGCCTCGAACGCCCTCCTCCTTCATGCTTGTGCCCACGTCTTCCAGCCCACGGGTCTGTCGGTTGAGCCTTGGCTGACTGGCTCCGCCTCCCTCCTTCCTCCCTGTCCCTTGCTTACGTTACATATTCGGGGGACCTCGCCCGTCCCCAAGATTTGCGTCTTTTCCTGCGCCCGACGCGGGCTCGATGCGGACTCGACGCGGATGTTGCGTGCATCCGACGCGAGTCCGACACGGATCCGACGAAACCGACATGGATTCGACACGGGTTCGACGCGGATAGGGCCGCGACGGGACAGACAAGGTCTCCCGAGGATGCAAGACATCCTTGCTCCCCCTCTCGTTCCCCAGCCTTCGTCCTTCCCTGCTCGCCGCGATCTCGCTCGAAGCTTTCTCAGATCAGCCGCGCGGAAATGGGGGTAGTGGGAGGGGGGAAGGCTTCTTACCAGCACCGTTGCTTCTTAGAAGGCGCGGGCCTGATCTATAGATGTAGGGCCGGCGCCTTCTAACAAGCATCCTCCTCCTAAGAAACCTTCCCCCAACCCCTACCCCCTTGCGCGCGCAGCCAATCATATTTGCTCCAGCGTGGTTTTCCCGCCCGAGATGTCCTCACCATCTGCCCAGGGATCCTTCTCTCGCCAGGGCGCCCGATCCCTCCTGCCCTTGGGCAAGGGGGGCCAGGACCGCCTCCCAGAGCTTGGCTCGATAACGGACAAGAGGTCCCTTGGTTTGTCCGGGCCTGGCCCCGCCTACCTCCTCCCTCCCTCCTCCCCTCCCTCCTCCCTCCCTCCATCCCTCCCTTCCTTCTCCCTTCCTCACTCTCTCCTCAAGCTGCCTTTTGGGCTCCATCCATTTTGGCGGGGCCCAACGCCTCGGTCCCTTCCCCTGGGAACTCGAGGGACAACGCAGCCCTGAGTTTGCTGTCCCCCCCTTTTGGACACTCTCAGCTAGAGCGCTGACGAAAACCGAGGTTGCTGCAATGGCGCGTGCGTGGTCCACCTGCAAACGTTGTTCCCAGTCGGAATGGAACGACCTCCTCGTCAGCAGGAACATGCAGTGTGCACGTTGCAAGAGTGAGGTCATGTTGTACGTCGCTCCGCCCTCGAAGGACAAGGACAAGGAGGATGCCTCTTCAGGGCCCAACGGTGGACGTCGTGGCATCCTCAAGACGGTCACCTTCTCGGAGGACCCACCGGCTGAAGGGGCCAAGCCCCGAAACGCTCGTCGCCGTGCGGGCACACCACCGCCGTCAGGATGCCCAGGTTCGCCGCTGGTGGAGCAGGCACTGGAACAGGCGAGGGATCCCGAGTTGAGGTCGTCGCTCACCTCAAAGGCTTCCAAGTTGAAGCAGGCACAGGCCAGCGAGGCCAGCACCACGACGGGAGCTTTCCAGTCCTTACAGAGAGCCGACGGCTTTTGGCGCGATGTGAACAATCGCCACACACAGGCCGTGCCGGCCGTGGTGAACTTGAAGAAGCACTTAGGCTAAGCCCAGGAAAAGGAGCAACGACCTGCACGTGAGTTAGCCGAGGCCGAACTTACCAAGAAGCAGGCCGCCCAGATTCTCGCCAGCCGTGAGGGCATTTCTCAGAAGTCGCCGTCGTCTCCGACATCGGCCGCGACACCCGCTGGGGGCAAACCTTTCGGATTCATTTTTGACCAGCATATGTTCGAGAACCTCGAGGACCTTGAGTGCGAGGAAGCAGGCGCTCGACCAGGTCCACCAACAGCTCGCCGAGACCCAGAAGTATTTCGATGGTGAGGCGGAGAAGTGCACCGCCTTCATCAAGAAAGCCACCAACATGCGGGCAGCCATTACCGTCCCGCCTCGCCAAGAAGCGACGTGGTGCTGACGGGGAGCCGATGCCCTCACCTGCGACGACGCCTCGTTCAGAGTCCCAGCCTGTTGATGGAGCCGCTAAGCCAGCCCAGCCGAGCGGGTCCTCTAATCAGGAGAGCACCGAGGAGCGTGAACAGCGGATTGCTGCCGAGGCAAAGCGCCTCTCTGACGCCAACCTCGCCGCGCAGGCGCACGCAGCCAAGGTGCCAGGCGACGGAGGCGGCGCAGGTGCTGACGGTGGCGGTCAGGGTCTACGACTAGGGGGAGGTCATGTGAGCAGCGACACCGCACCCGCCCTTGAGAGCCACGGCAGCCCGCGGGGTCTTGGGGAAGGGAAGTGTTCTGCGCCAGCCGAGCCCAGCTTTTCACCCAAGAAAGCTCCATCGCCCCAGGGGAATGATGACGCCTTGCAGCTTGTGTTTGGCAATGCCACTGCCATGGGAGACAAGGTGTGGCAATTTTTTCAGGAGGCGCACTCGCGCCAACCGTTTAACTTCGTTTGCTTTGCCGAGACTCATGTCTCACGTGCCGCGCTGTCGCCTTGGGTTCGCAAGGCCCGTGCTGCCGACCTTCGTCCCATTGCCAATCCAGCGAGACCTACAGAGAAAGCAGTATGCGCCGCGGGAATCGAGAAGGCCACCGAGGGTGGCGAGTGGATCACGGCCCCCGGGCACATGCAGGTACACTCGACGGCCCCTCAGCTTGAGCATGTCTCCGACTTCCAGGTTGACGGTCAGACTATGATCGGCGGCTTCACAGCAGCTCACATTCATATGGTCGGATATTCCTTTGTGATAGTCACCTTCTACGGGTACACGGCGATAGGATTGACTGATTGTAATTTGCAGCGTTTCTCTAGATTCGGGGCGTTCCTCGCCTCTCTCCAGCTCCCTTGGGTAGTCATAGGCGGCTTCAATGCATCTTCCACATCTATAGCCGCCTCAGACTTTCCAGCGAGAATCGGGGGCGAGGTTGTAAGAGCCCCTATGGGTTACACGCGTGGCGCTGGCAAAGAAGGTGGTCGCATAGATTGCGCAGTTAGAAGCTCTGCTGCCGCCGCCTACTTGATAGAGTCCGCCCCTGTCACGAGTGTGCCCTGGGGGGCCCACTGCGGCCCCAGGCTGCCCCTCGGGGCCTTAGGGAAGCAACTTCTCACCAGGAGGCTCGTCACTAAGCTTTCTCTAGCTAGTCGCCCTCAGCGCGCCCCCACCCCAGGCTCGAAGTTTCAATTGGCTCGCGCGGCCAAGGCGACCAGTGCCCAGGCCAGCGCCGAGAAGACTCGCGAGCGCTACCGCCCGCTGTTTGGGGATGCGTGGGCACCTGTCAAGAATGATGGAGTCGCAGTTGAGCGCGCCGCGCCCTCGGCGGCGCCGGCTGCGGGGACTGCTGGCGGCGACGCCGACGATTGCCCTTTCGATGGCTCACTCCGACGCCCCCGTCGGAGGAAAATCCGCGGGCCGACGAATTTAATTTCGTTGCTGACTCTAAGTTGGGGGCGCCAGCTAGCCGTGGCGACGTGGCCCCCGCGGCGGGGGGGCCGGGGCCGAGGCCTGCCGATGGCCTCGACGCCCGCAGCGGGCACTCCAGGCCTTCTGACTGGAACCTTGCGGCGCCAGTGTTTCACTTGCTTCCGCGCGCCCCCAGCGTCGCGTGGGGGGCTCGCGCCACCTGTCGGGGGCTCAGCAGTTGATGACCCCGCGCCGCTCGTCTCCAGCGCCATCGCCCCATCCAGCGCATTTGAAGAGCCGCCCCCCCCCCCCCCCAGGTGATGATAGCGAGGTCAGCTTCTTCGTTCCCGATGATGTGTGGATTGACGCCAGAGTGGCCGAGTCCGCAGCCGCGTTTTCACAGTCCGTAGCCGCTAGGCTTGAGCACCTCTCCGTCGCCCCTGTTTCGGCTCTGCGCACTTCATGGGCGGCGACGCTGGGGCGAGCGGTGCACGGCCATTACGACGCGGAGGTACCCCCGACGCCATCTCGCATCTTGGGACATCACTTTCATATATATGATGACAGGGTCCCCAACAAAGGCATACCTGTGCCCGGCAGGGATGTTGTAGCGTCTTGGCGGGAGAGGGTCCATGCAGTATTGCGCCGTTTAGACAACCGCAGGTCCAAGAGGTCTGGGTGCACTCAGCAGCAGCAGCTTGGGCAAGCCTGTCGGGGTCTACTTCGAGAGTGCCCCGATCAGGCTCACCGAGGGTTGCGGGGAAACTGAGATCCAGCTTGGCACCTCTGGCAAATCTTCTTTGCAGCACGGTGCTTTGGCGACCAGCGTGGACTGGCCATGTACGTTTCAGATGCCAAACGGGTTGAAGGTCGCTGCAGACGACGCGCGCTTCGGTCGCCTCTCAACGATTTTCGGGATTGGACAACGCAAACTTCTTCCACGGGGGCTTTGCATAAGGCCATGCGCCAAGCGCCAAGATCCAGTACCTACGGAGGCGGTTGTTGTAGGGTCCCAGGCCCCATACCATCCAACAGATACTGCCCATCACAAGCCGGGGGGATTTTGGAATTCTTGGGCCCCGAAAGAACTCGATCCAGATAAACTGCATGACGATTTTGCTTGCGCTCGCGACGCTGCACACAAGGTCCCGCTCGAACCTTTTTGTCATTGGATGAGATTCGTAAGTAGCGCGCGCGATGCGCCCACAGACGGGCATGGGTGTCGATGTGTTCTCGCCCACTGACATTGAGCGACAACCTGCTGTAGCGTTAGCCGGGTTGTCTAGCCTGTTACGGCGTCATTGAGGAGACGCTCGCGCGGCCATCGCAGCAAGGCCTCGCGAAAGGACGGATGCTGCGCAAGAAATCTTCAGGAGACCGTGTCATTGGTCTGCTGTCGATGGTAGCCAGAGTATGGGGTCTCGCCAGGGAACCACTTGTTAAGACTTGGGCGGCAGAGTCCGAGCCCGGATGGGGCGCGGCTGTTTCTGGACACGTTGCTTTGCGGGACGCTTTCATGAGGGTGGCCGAGGAGGAGGTTTCAGGAGTATTAAGCTTGCCTTCGGGACACGGACTTCTGGAGATCCCGGGATATTACGATTATATGGAATGATTTTTGTTGTTTCCAGCAGCGTTGCGATTAGGATATCCCCCCGTCGTACAGCACATGGAGTTGCTGCAGTGTCTCATGCCACGGGCTTTGGGGCAAGGCCCAGCCTTTGCCGAACCCATTCAGCCATTTCGAATCATTGCCCAGGGACTCCGTGGGGGCACCCGATTGGCATGCTGCCTCGCATTGTTTATATTGTCTCGCATCACCACCGCACATCCAGGCATGATTCGCGCATCTGGATAGATGGTCTGTCTCAGCGCGCGCACGCCTCGAGGTCGACCTTGAGAAGGAACCTCGTAGCAGGATCGTTGGATACATGCGAGGCGTTGCAGGAGCAACAACTCACTGTGTCTCCCAAGGGTATCATATTATGTACATACATAGACGACGCAACGCATATCGCACGTAGTCTGCAATTTCGTGGCTTCGAGGTTTAAGCCAACACGCAAGCCGGGCTCCTCGGGGCCGACTTGGGAGGTGGACGCCGTCGCGCCCGCCAGGTTCGCAAGAAACGAGTGCAGGAAGCGCAGCCCATGCATCGTAAAGTGGTAGGCTTCGGCACAGCAGCGAACCGTCATCATGCAACTAGCAAGCTGGCTAGGGCTGGCACGCTGGCCGCGGAGCTATATGCCCATCAATTTCATTGCGTCTTTGGCAGCGCCATGGCGAGGTGTAGGAGGCAGATGGGGGCAGCGTGCGGGACTGGAGCGAAAGGAATATGCTTGACCACACTTCTGGATTCGCGCTTCCCTGGATGGGGGCCCGATCTATGCGCTGCCACGCGCCTGCCTTCAATTATGGTTACACCAGTGGCTTACGATCCCAAGCCTGAGGCCCAGCACATCCGAGGCGTGGCCCATGCTGTTGGCAAGATTTCGCGGGGCCTCTCCTGGACAGCGGCCCCGTCTGGTCCGAGGGCCCACGGGGGCCGTAATCCTATACCTTTTAGAAGCGGGCAGGGATCCAGTGAAACCATATCGACGGGTTGCTCCTGATATCGACGTGCGCGGGGACTTGGCTGAGTGGAAATTCCCGCCCGCTGAACTGAAGCGCCACCTCGTCGAAGACGACCCCGCCCCATTGCTTGATGATTTTGAATCGACGGTACGTGCGCTGCAGTGGGGCCAAGCGTCGGCCCATTTCTGTTAAGGTGGCATGGAGGGAGGAGCGGGCAACTTCTCCCATCGTCGTTTGTTGCGTCGTAGTCAGCAGGTCGGAAACGGACATCGTCTCTCTGAGCTTCTCGCTTCCATTGCTGGTGGGGGTCGCGGACGCGAGCCCGAAGGCAGGAGGAGATCAAGGGAGAAGGGGAAGATGTCTCGTGCCCACGATGTCGCAAACTCCCAGAGACAATGTTTCATCGCGGCTGGAGTTGCGAGGCGAATCAAGGAGCGAAGGCCTACCGGGATAGCGATTGCTTGGTCAGCGCAGCATTTGCACAGTCAGTTGCGGAACCGTGTATGTGGTTGAGAGGTCTTTTTCCATCGAGCTACACTCAAGTCCCTCCTCCCCCGTCTCAGGAGTCTTGGACCATCACTGGGGCGAATTCGGAGGATCTGGACGCTTGTCTGGGACACGGCCATCTCGGGGACCCTCTCATCGTTCTTCGGAGACGCAAGCGGAGGAAAACGACTTCGGATCTTCGCTTCACAAGAGTTGGAGTTGCGATGGTGGCGCTGCAATCGTACGAGCCATGCCGTGTGCGAGCCTCGATCATCGGCCCGTTGGCTGGAAGCCGACAGACCGTGCCGCGCGGCGAGCTGCGTGGACTGCGGCTCGCCCTCGAGGCCACAGCTGGCGCCATCTGCTATGTTACCGACTGCGACACTGTTGCTGCAGGTTTGTATGACCGCCTGTACGACAGGCCGTCAGGGCCGAACGCTGACTTGTGGCTCGCGATTGGAAAAGTATTGGCAAGCAGACGGGGCCTCGTTTCAGTTCTGTTCGTAAATTCTCATTTGACTCCAGGGCAGATTTTTGGCACTGCGAGTGCCATCGCGGTTAGCTGTTGGAAACGCTGTCGTCGATCATCTCGCCGTCGAGGCGGCGGAGCGCGCCCGAGTGCCCGTCCAGGCACTTCGGCGCGCGGTCCAGGCAGCGAGGCTGATCGACCCGGTGCGAATGCGGTTCCTCAGAGCCACCTCCGACGCGTTGGTCGCCGAGGAACTGGGCGGGAGCTGAGTCGCGAGGAGGGTTGGGCCTCCCCCCCCTCCCCCTCCTCCTCCTGCGCCTGCTGCTGTTGCCGCCCTGCTGTCCTGGCACAGGTTGAGCGACGATCGTAGGAAGTGTCTGCGGTGTTTTGGGACAACCAGCCAGAAAGAGTCAAAGACTTTCTGGGCGTCTCCGCGTTTTGAGCCCCATTCGATCGATAGTAGGTTTGCCTCTGCACCCTCGGGGGGGCGGCTCCATATCGCTGGGGGGGGGGGCACATAGTACGCATTCGCTCAGACTTGAGCGGTCCCTGGGTGTATGGTTTTGTTCCGCGTGTGGGTGTTTCGGAGATCGACAGTTGCGGGGTCTCGGAGACTCATGCGATTTATATGTGAAGCCCCACCGTCGTGATCATCTCAATCGGTTGACGGCGGGCCTGTGGCCGAAGCAGCTTAACAAGGCTGAGCAGCGTCACCGCGGTTTTTAATATTTCATTCAACGACTACGTCGGATTGCTCGAAGCTCGAAGCCCTTACTCACTCTCTTTCCTCCTCCCTCTATCCCTGGCTCCGTCCTCCCTCCCTCCTCCCGTCCTCCTTCCCCAGCCCCCGTCCTCCCTCTTCCCTCTTTGCCGCGCTCTCGCGCCAGAGTTCCTGACAGATTGCCCCGGCATGGCGCTCCGGCCCGAGACTCCCAACAGTCAAGTACGAGATCGTGCTCTCGCCTGGGACTTGACTACCCCCTCCCTCGAGCCAGGGACGCTGACCCCGCCCCCCCCCATCGTTTCTCACTCCTGGACACCAGACTTGCGCGGGCGTTTCCAGCGAAACGGGTTGGAGCAGCTCGCACGCAGCATATCGGAACCCAGAGCTGCGAGGAAGGAGGATCGGGCGAGACGGGCTGGAGCAGCTTTCGCGCAACATCTCGCAACCCAGTGTTGCGAGGATGTCGCGGGTGTCACGGGCCAGACCACTTCATGTCAGGACATCTCGAAGCCAAGAGTTGCGATGATGTCTCAGGCAAAACGGTTTGGACCACCTCGAACAGTCGACGCAACGGGACCCCAATCATTACATCTGTTGTGTGAATGGGGGAAGGGGGAGGGAGGATGAAGAGGAGGAGGAGGAGGAAAAAAGGAGTAGGCGCAACCGCGGGAGGAGGAGAAGTGCGGGTGAGGGAGCAGGAAGTGGAGGAGAAGCATGAGGAGGTGGATAAGAAGGACGAGAAGCATGATGACATGAGGAGGAGGGAAAAGGACGACGGAAGTGGGGGAGGGGGCTGCGGTGGAGGAGAGGGAAATGAGAGAGGAGAGGCATCAGGAAGAGAAGGAGGAGGATGAGGAACAGGAGCACGATTAGGAAAAAGACACGAGCATCAGAAGGACGATGAACAACTAAAGGGGGGGAGAGCGAGGAGGGGCAACGGGAGGAAAGCAGAAGGGGGACGGGGATGAAAAGGACGTGGACGAGAAGCTTGAGGAGGAGGAAGGCAAAGAGGAGGAGGAGGAGTAAGAAGAGGAGGAGGAGGAGGAGGTGGAGGGAGGAGGACGAGGAGGAGGAGGAGGAGGATGTGGCGGAGAAGGAGGGTGGTGGACGGAGAGGGGGGGGGAGCGGGTAAGGGAACAGTGGGAGGAAGGAGGGAGGGGGTAGGAGTTGGTGGGCAGATAATGGAGCGGAAGGGGTGGGGGGAGGGGGTCGAGGAAGAGACGACGCTATGCGAGGGGAAACCATGCTGGCGTGGTGACCCCGAGGACGCTTGGCCCAGGGAGCGCGCCGCCGAACGACAACAGCGGTCCAGTCAGTGAGGGCTTGGCGGCTGATGTTGGGAGGCGCCACATCGGATTCGTAGACACGGGGGAGCAGGAGGATAAGAAAACCATCCGGCCAATGACGCCGATGATGTCGGTGACAAGTATGTGGTCGGTCGGTGCGGAGGAGGAGGAGCAGCAGCAGCAGCAGCATTTGCAGCAGCCGGTGGGAGGAGGAAGGGGAGGGAGCAGAAGGAGTTGTGAAAGTGCCCTGTTGGACGGCAACCGTATGAAAATCTTGAACCGTGCCAGAACCACCGTTCCCGGGACTGCAGCGCCACGGACCCACGTTATTGTTGCGTCCTGACGATCCTGAATCGTGTTAGAACACCCTCCGTGGGACTTCAACACCGCGAATCAAAGTCACTGTTGCGCCCCGACATTGCTACATCGTCCCCAAAGACACTCTCTTGGTTTCTGGGATGTCAACCATGCTAATCCTGAAGACTGCTTTGAACACTTCAGACGATTGTGCGCGGAGCTCAGGCGAGATCCTCGTTTTGAAAAGGTAGCGTTCTCCATCGACGCATGTGGCGGCGCGAAGGCGAGAGTCACATGTTCAAAAAGACCCGCCCTCCATGCAGGAAGCTTTTGCAATATTTTCAGACGAGTTAGCGGGCGGTAAGGTGCGAGCCGCAGTTGGAAACATACCCGCTGCTCATACGTGAAAGTGTTGCAAACTCGCAGCTTAAATATCAGACATCGTGAGGGAGTCTCAGGCGAAACGAGTGGCCCGCCCTACCGGAGGAGTAATGTATGAGGAATGGGGAGGGAGGAGCAGGGAGGGTGAGGATGCGGAGGAGGAGGAGGAGGAGGAGGAGGAGAAGAAGGAGGAAACGCAGGAGGAATGCCCAGGACCGAGAACGGGACCAGAGCGGACCGCGACGAGGAGGGGGGGGAGGTGGGAGGGAAAGAACGACCGGAACAAAGTGGGAGGAGGAAGGACGAGGGACACTGAGGATGACAGAAAACGGAAGAACTCACAGGAAGTAGAAGGGGATAGAGCAGGCGTGAAAATCAGGAGTGAAGGGTGAGAGAGGAGGATGGGGGAAGAGGAGGAGGAAGGAAGGCAGAGGTGGCAACAGAGAAGGAGATAGAGAGGCGGAGGTGGAAGCCAAGGTGCACATGCATTGCCGCCCTAAGCACGACGCCATCTCGTTTCTGAATACTTCTGATGGTGCGTTGACGCGCAGCTATGTTGATCGTTGTGTTTCGGTGAGGTGATGTTTCTGCACTTGTAGGTGCAAGCGGAGGAGAGACGGGCGGGGGAGGAGGAGGAGGAGGAGGAGGAGGAGGAGAAGGAGGAGGAGAAGGAGGAGGAGGAGGAGGTGGAGGCGGAGGACAACAAGTACGACGGCGTCGAGTTGGACAACCAGGAGAGGAAGAGATGTAGGCGTGGAAGGGCAGGAGTTCAGGGAGGGGGGGGAGGTGTAGCAGAAGGAGGTATGCATTTTCCCAGTCGTGCGTGTGCCGCTGCTTCCGCTGCTGAGGCTCCTCCTCTTACAGCCAGATGGCCCAGGACCCCAGCCCAGGCTCGGCCAGACAAAAGGGTGGCGCTGGGCAGGAGTGTGTTGGAGTGATATCGCTGGACCAGCTCGCCGGCTACTCGGTGGCCAACGAGGGGAGGCCCCGCGCCTCCCGCCTGCTGCTGCTGCTCCTTGTACCCCCCTTTTCTGCTCCCTCCTCCTCCTCCTCCTCCTCCTCCTCCTGCCACTCCTCCCCCTTCCGCCTCGTCCCTGTCCTGCCGCTGCCCCTCGCCCTCACCGTCGCATCCCTCCCCAGCCACTCTGACCCGAGTGATCGGGCACTCCTCAGCCCGCGCGCGCGCCGCTCTCCGAAGCTCCTCCCCCCACCCGAGCCGCCACGCCGCTCGGCGGCGTCTCGGCGGCGGCGGCGTCAGCGGCGGCTCGGCGGCTCGGCGGCGGCGTCAGCAGCGCGGTGGCGGCTCTGCGGCGACAGCTCCGCGACTCCGCAGCGGCCCGCGGGCTCAAGAGGGCGTCACCCTCGGCCGTCTCCGAGGGCCCTCTCTGCTGGCTCTCGACCCCAGCAGCGACACGGACGGCGCAGCGGGCCCGGGGCGTGGCTCGGGGGGTGCTTGGGGCGCAGGCCTGGCGAGGAGGCGGCGGCGAACTTGGCTGTGACCCTGGACATCCGGCTGCTCAAATTTGTTCGGTGCATGGGCCCAGGAGGTCTGGACCACTTCCCTAGCGCCAGCATTCCGTCATGAGTCGCCCCTTGAAGTTCCTGAGGCCCGGCGGGGGCCCCTGGAGGCCGAAAACAGCCGAACACAAGACACTGCCGGCTCCAATTGTTCTGGAGCGTCAGATCTCTTTGATCTGCTCCCCCCCACGCTTGCTGGCGGCTGGCGCGTGGGCCCTCAGCGCCCGACGCCGAGGCGCGCGGGCGGGCCTCGGCCCCACCCGCCAAGGCAGCGGCCCGGCGACGCGCGCCTCGGTGGCCGTGGGCCTGGTGCATGGCGCCCGGCTCGACTCCGACCTCGGCTCCAACCTCCAACTCAGAGGAGGCAAAGGTACCCATCCTGCTACCTTTCCCTCGTTTTGCCTGTTTTGGGGCCCCTGGGAGGCCCTCGTCGCCACCATTGGATTCGCCTTGAAATTCTGGTCAGAACGCACATCGGGAGAGGCCCGGGGAGCAGCGGTATCGGTACCTTTTGGTTTCCCCACCAACCTCGCAGGCTGTCATCGACGTCGCTATCTGGCGGCTCGCGGCCGCCGTCGTCCAGGCGTGCCTGCCAGCCCTCACTCCAGAGCAGAGGTTGTCTACTCTCTTCAGCGAGGCGGCGCCAGCGCGGGCTACAGGCGGCGTCGTGCGAATGTTGCAGGAGGAAAACTCCGAGCAAGAGGTCATGGTTCCGCGGAACGCTCCACACGGACTGCAGAAACGAGGGCCGCTGGATATTCTGGAGGTTCTGGTGCATACCATACCTGAGCCAGTCCCACCATGGCATCACCCCCGTCCTAACGGTGCGCTTCGGGCGGCCCCTCTTCCTCCAAGCCCTCCTTCGCCTCCAGAGCTGCGCCCGAGACGCCGAGGGCGGCCCGCGCTGCGACGAGGGCGCGGTCGACCTGCGCGCCCGAGTCCTCCGGCGTGGCCGCCTGCGCGCAGCCCGCTCGGCGCGTCGCCCTTGGGCCGCGGGGCCTCCAAGGCCCACCGCCTCGCCCGCCGCGCCAGGCAGAACCGAGCGCCCCCCGAGGCGCTCGGCCGCCGCCCCTCCCGGGGCGCCGCGCGGGCGGCGCGGCGGGGGCGGGGCCGGGCCGGCTGGCGCGGCGGGCGGGCGGCGCAGGGGCCGAGGGAGCTTTGGAGCGCGGCGGGGGCACGGAGGCCTCCAGGGTCTGAGCTTGCCCTCGGCGCCCGCTCGCACCCCCTCGGCCCTCGGCGGCCGCCCCGCCTCTCCCCCCGGCGGCGCGCGGTGCGCTGTGCAGCGCCCCATGGGCCACTCGACCGGCCCGCGCGCTCGCCGAGTCCGCGGCGGCGGTTCGGAGCGGGAGCGGAATGGCCGACGGAGGGCAGCAGAATTGCAAAAAAAAAAAAAAAAAAAAAAAAAACTCGTTTTTTTGCAATCCTTCGTTTTTTTGCAATCCTTCGTTTTTTTGCAATCCTTCGTTTTTGTTGCAATCCTTCGTGCCGGCCGGCAGTGAGGCGGTGCGGCCGAGACGGGTGCGGAGGAAGCGGGGCCAAGGCCGGCAGCAGTTCCGGCCCACTCTGGGCAGGGCGCGCTGTCGGTGCAGCCACGGGCTTGGTCCATTCGAGGCAGAAGGCCGTCTGCCCAACAGCGGCCGCTGCCGGTTCAGGGCAACGTCTGATGTTGGGCACCGTGTCCCCCAAAGGAGCAGGCACCAGTACAAGCAGTTGTCGCTCCTTGTCCCCCTTAGGCCGTTTTCTCAGATAGGCATTGATTGCCGCATGGATGCCCGGTCGCCAAACTTGTACGTCATAGTGGAATTTCTGAATCGGCTCTCCTATCGCGAACCAGCAGCAACTCATAACTTCCGGAATTCCAACACATGGCATTTCTACACCGAATGACATTGCGGGATGTCCGCAACGTCGTTCCAGAATACCAGGGTCACAACAAACAATCACATGCACGTTGGACTCACAAACCGTAGCTTCAGAGCTTCGGGAGTTGCCATCCGAGAGAGCAGTTCCTTCGGCTGCCAGTCATCACGCGTTGTGCCCACCGGCGTCGTATGCGCAATGTCGGTGTAGCCAAAGGCAGGCGCTAATGGTGTATGCTGCGGGTGGCAGTGCGTCCCGCAATGGACAAGGCAGAACAGGTCGCTTATTTCATCGCAATTCTGTGTGATCTTACCAGATTGAGTTGCACCACAGCCCTTGTGTAGCCTATCACGGCACGGCCGCGAAAGCTGAAGTGGACGACACGCAGCGCAACGACGCGAAATAGAAGGACTTGGGGTTAGACGGCTCCGCACGCAGACAACGCGCTGAACGACGCGGACTCGAGCTCGGAGCTGAACGGCGCGTCTTCCAACATGTGTTCCCGACCGCCCCCGCTCCCTCGTGCGCCTGACCCTAATCTTAATTCAATCCGCCTCGTCCTGATCCTCCTCCCTCCTCTCTCCTGCCCGCATACCTCTACGTGCACACCAGCACGGACGCAATATGGTTGAAATCGATCAGCGCGCTATGCTTATAGTGGCTATGGGCGCGCCCTGACGCGTCTCTTCCCTTCTTTTATCTCCACGTCCTAGGGCCCCCCCTCTCCCCGTGTTCCTCCTCGGGGGAGGGGACCTCCGCGAGCGGGGGTGCGAGCCAGCGGTGAACGCGATGAAGCTCACTCGTGCGGACTCTCGCGCCACTCGGGCCAGCCCTCGTGGGGGGTTGGCGTGCCTCGGGGGTGCTGGCGGGTCAGTGCCCCACGAGGGGAGTGCAGGTCGCGGATGTGCTTGCGCGGCGATCTTCGCGAGGGCCGGAGTTGCCCACTCCCGGAATCCCATGCGCTAAGGCTCGTGCAGCTGCCTCACGCTGCTTCCATGGGCTCCTCCCCTCCTCCGCCCCCTCTCCTCCTCGTCCGTCTCCTCCGCCACCACCCCTTCCTCCTCCTCCTCTCCTCCTCCTCCTCCTCCTCCTCCTCCTCCTCCTCCTCCTCCTCCTCCTCCTCCTCCTCCTCCTCCTCCTCCAATTCATCCTCCTCCTCCTGCTCGCAGGCAGAGCCACTGCGCAGGGGGGCCCATGCCGCGGAGGTCGTCGCCGCCGCCGCCGCCGACGCCGCCGTCGCCGTCGCCGTTGCCGTTGCCGTCGTCGTTGTTCTCCAGGCGCTACCTCATCAGCGTCTACGGCAACCTGTTCGACGTCTCCGACCGCCCGGACAAGTACGGCCCGGAGGGGCCGTACGCAGCGCTGACCGGCTCCGACCTCACGTGGGCGCTCTTCACAGGCAGGGCGCGCACGGCCGCCCTGCCGCGATCCCCGCCCCGTTTCACGCCCCCGTCCCCGCTCGGAGGGGGGGCCCAGACCCCGTCGAGTCATGGGAAGAGAGCGACGGGAGGTTTGGGTCGATGCTCGGCTTCTGGGGGCCCTGGCTGGGCTGGAGGGCCGTCAAGAGACGCTTCAGGACGAAACCCGGTCCCTGGGAATGGGTCGAGATTCTGACCAGATGAAGGCGTCGGGGGTTTGGGGCGCAAGGGGGGCAGGGGAAGGGGGTCGCGTGCTGCTCGAGATCATGGAGTGCGTCTGGGCTGTGATGCTGACGCCATGCGGTAGAACGACGTACCAGCCCGCCTCGTGCTTCGTGTCTCGTGGTGGGATTCGTGCGTGCCAGAGCAAGCGTGGGCCTGATGCGTAGCTGTGAGTTGGCATCGCTGCAGCCCTCCTGACACAGGGAGGCGCAGTACACAACAGCATTGAAATGACACGTTCGCCGTCCTCGGGTTCCAGAAGCATGTTTGCCAGGGTGTGCTTCCGATACTGTGGAGCACCCATGCAAACCTGCGCGCTGCAGCAGCGTGCAGATCATTCCCACGGCAGTAGCTGGGCACGTCTTTGGGCACAAGCGTGCGCGATATTGTGGCTGCAGATGTTTCGAGCGCCAAACACTACACTTGCCTTGTGGCGATCGGCTTCGCAGAGCTGCCATAGACCCAACTGATGCCATTCAGCTGCAGCCGCTGGCCAGCCGCTCTCTAGGAGCGCGTGGTGCTTGAGGTTGTGCAGTGCGATCGGGCTTTGATGCGAATGGCATACGCTAGCACGAAATACTAGCCCGCCTCGTGCTTCGTGTCTCGTGGTGGGATTCGTGCGTGCCAGAGCAAGCGTGGGCCTGATGCGTAGCTGTGAGTTGGCATCGCTGCAGCCCTCCTGACACAGGGAGGCGCAGTACACAACAGCATTGAAATGACACGTTCGCCGTCCTCGGGTTCCAGAAGCATGTTTGCCAGGGTGTGCTTCCGATACTGTGGAGCACCCATGCAAACTTGCGCGCTGCAGCAGCGTGCAAATCATTCCCACGGCAGTAGCTGGGCACGTCATTGGGCACAAGCGTGCGCGATATTGTGGCTGCAGATGTTTCGAGCGCCAAACACTACACTTGCCTTGTGGCGATCGGCTTCGCAAAGCTGCCATAGACCCAACTGATGCCATTCAGCTGCAGCCGCTGGCCAGCCGCTCTCTAGGAGCGCGTGGTGCTTGAGGTTGTGCAGTGCGATCGGGCTTTGATGCGAATGGCATACGCTAGCACGAAATACTAGCCCGCCTCGTGCTTCGTGTCTCGTGGTGGGATTCGTGCGTGCCAGAGCAAGCGTGGGCCTGATGTGTAGCTGTGAGTTGGCATCGCTGCAGCCCTCCTGACACAGGGAGGCGCAGTACACAACAGCATTGAAATGACACGTTCGCCGTCCTCGGGTTCCAGAAGCATGTTTGCCAGGGTGTGCTTCCGATACTGTGGAGCACCCATGCAAACTTGCGCGCTGCAGCAGCGTGCAAATCATTCCCACGGCAGTAGCTGGGCACGTCATTGGGCACAAGCGTGCGCGATATTGTGGCTGCAGATGTTTCGAGCGCCAACGGCCACACTTGCCTTGTGGCGATCGGCTTCGCAGAGCTGCCCCAAGCCCAACTGATGTCATGCAGCTGTTGCCGCTGGCCAGCCGCTCTCGAGGGGCGCGTGGTGCTTCAGGTCATGCAGCGCGGTCGGGCTTTGATGCGAATGCTATGCGCTAGCTTGTCACATGCGCTGGCATGCGAATGGCGTGCTAGTGGCATGGCTCGCCGCTCTCGGAGTTCAAGTGCTTGCCAACGCCTCGTTTGATGCCGAGGAGCTCCCGTGCAAACTTGCGGGCTGCAGCAGCGTACACCTCTTTCCCGTTGGAACAGACAGGTACTTTTTGTCGCGCTAGTGCGGCTGCAGTTTCTTTGAGCACCAAACGCTACACTGAGCTTGTGGCGGTCGGCTTCGCATAGCGACCATATATTCCACGGGTGCTTTCAGCTGCAGCCGCCAGCCCGCCGCTCTCTAGGAGCGCGTGGTGTTCGAGACAGTTCATTGCGTTCGGGCTGTAATGATCTTGCCATGTGGTAGCACGAACTACCAGCCCACCTCGTGCTCCGTGTCTAGTGGTGGGAGGAGGGAGAGATGGCTCCTCCTCTCTCCGTTGCTCTCGCATCTCCAGCAAGGTTCCACCTCCTTCCCCTCCCGCCTTCCCCCTTTTCCTTTCCCCCCCATCCGCTCCCCTCCTCCTCCCTACGCACCCCCGCCGCTGCCCTCCTGAGGAAGGGAGTGGCGATTTGGTGGATCCTTGCCTTCCTACCCCTCTAGTGCTTCCAGCGTTTCGGCCACAGGGTGATGATCACGCAGCAGCAAACGCTAATACAGTTTACTGACGCAGCGGCAGCGGCACGACTGCCCCTCTCCAGCGATGGCAGCAGGCGCGCCCCTCCCCCTCTCCTTCTCCTTTTCCCCCCCTCTCTCGCATGCCCGCTTCCCGCTGGAGGGTGATGGGAGGAGGGAGGGATCGGCCACGCACAGAGGGGGGTCATGGGGAGAGGGGAAGGCTTCTTAGAAGCAGGCTGCTTCTTAGGAGGCGCGGGCCTTCATCTATAAATGTAAGGCCGGCGCCTTCTTAGAAGCACTCTTCTCCTGAGAAGTTTCCCCCCTCCCCCCTTCCCCCCTCTGCGCGCCGCCAGGGATTGGAGGCGCCCATGGGCCAAGGGTGTCACGGGACACGGTAGCGGGAAGCACGTGGCTTCTGCGTCGATCGGGAGCGTTGTGAGACGGGAGTCCATGCCAACGGGGGTCAGCCAGAGCGTTGGACTTTGCAGGATCATGCGGGGGCAGCGAGGGCTGCAGAAAAGGAGCCCTTTAGGGTCCCTAGTTGGGCCTTTGACGGCCCAATAGGGAGCCGTCAGGGCCAGAAAAGTGCACTGTTTTTTCCCCTCTTTTTTCGCCCCCCTCCCAAGCAGAGCCATGGGTGCATTGACCCGGGTAAGCGCGCAGGATCCTGCAAGAACTCGTTCCCGCGAGCTTGGGGCATCACCAGCCCCGACGGGTTGTCTTGTTGGCCCAGCGCTTCCTCGTCGGTGCCCGATCGTCACCTCGCATTGCAGCGGCGGATGCTGGCATGCCGCATTTGGGCGACGATGCCACGACGATGCGTGTGTGTGGGGGGGGGGCTTGGCCGAGCACAGCGGGCCGGCGGTGGAGGAGGTGGAGCAGGAGGACAAGGAGGCAGAGCAGGAGCAGGAGCAGGAGCAGGAGGAGGGGGACCTGACGCCACAGGCGTCGGACCCCGAGGCCTTCCGGAGGAAAAGGAGGGGCGGGGGGAGGAGAACGCGGACGAGAACGACGAGAGAGACGAGGAGGAGGAGGAGGAGGAGGAGGAGGAGGAGGAGGAGGAGGAGGAGGAGGAGGAGAGGGAAAGGGAGCGAGGGGGAGGGTGCTCGGGAAAATGGGGGGGTATGTGGGAGGGAAGGGGAGGGGAGAGAGAGGAGCGGGGGGAGGGGCAGGGGGAAGGGTAGGCGACATGGGTAGGGGGAGCAGGGAAATGGAGGTAGAGCAAGGGGGAAAGGAAATGGTGATGCTGATGATGATGATGATGATGATGAGGATAGAGGAGGAGGAGGAGGAGGAGGAGGAGGAGGAGGAGGAGGAGGGAGGAGAGGGACGAGGGGGGGGAAGGAAGGAGGGAGGAGGGAAGAGGGAGGAGGGAGGAGGGAGGAGGGAGGAGGGAGGAGGGAGGAGGGAGGATGGAGGAGGGAGGAGGAGGAGGAGGAGGAGGAGGGGAGAGGAGGGAGGGAGGGGAGGGAGGGAGGAGGGAGGGAGGGAAGGGAGGGAGGGAGGGAGGGAGGGAGGGAGGGAGGGAGGGAGGGAGGAGGGAGGAGGAGGAGAGGAGGAGGAGGAGGAGGAGGAGGAGGGGAGGAGGAGGAGGGGGGGAGGAGGAGCAGGAGGAGGGAGGGAGGGAGGAGGAGGAGGAGGAGGAGGAGGAGGAGCCTGGTCTCCTCAGGGGCAGGAGTGGGAGAAGGTGGAGGAAGACGTGTACGAATCATAGGTTTCCTTGTTTCTCCACCCGTGATTCCGCATCGGCCTGCAGCCCAAACTGAGGCCACGCTGCCCAAGTCGGTCATATCATGTGCTGGTGCAGTGACCCGTCAGCCCCGCAGTTGGCGCAGCGTCAAACAAAACGGAGGTGTAGGGACGGGTTAGGGGAGAGACGGAGGAGGAGACGGAGGAGGAGACGGAGGAGGAGACGGAGGAGGAGACGGAGGAGGAGATGGAGAAGGAGACGGAGGAGGAGGAGGAGGAGGAGGAGGAGGTGGAGGGGCGAGCAGGAGGAACGAGGACGAACACGAGAGCAGGAGCGCAAGCACGCGCCCGAGTATTAGAGAAGTGAGGGGAAGGCGAACGGAATGGGACAGGGGGTGATCGTGGGTGGCGGAAGAGGGGAGGTGGGATGAGTGGAGAGGAGACCATGTACGATGAGGACGGCAGCGACAAGGGGAGGCGCATCAGCAGAGGGAGAAGTGGAGAGAGAGAGAGAGGAGAATGAGGAGGAGGAGGAGGACGACGACGATGACGAAGCTGATGAGGAGGATATGTATGTGAAAGGAGGAAAGATGAAGAGCAGCCGCAGCTTGTGGCAGATGGTCAATGGTCGCATCGCTGTGTGAGCGAGTGAGTGCGAGCGGGTTGGAAATGGGGCAGCCGCCCCCAGAGGCGTGGACCAGCCCGAGATGACGAGCAGGCTCTACGACCTATTCAAGGCCAAGGAAGGCCGAGGGGGATGACAGAAGAGTCGGAAGTTGAGCAGTAGTTGGAGGAGGAGAGGGCGTGATATAAAGAGGACCAGGTGTTCGACTTTCGTCGTCAGGCCATGTCTTTCCTGGCACCCACGACGAGAGGCGCCAGTCTGAGCGCCGAGCTTGCATGGCACTGTGGGCCTGCCGTGCGCGACGCGATGGGGCCAGCGCTCCAGTGGAGTAAAATGATATGGCAGGCATTTGCCTTTCCCGACGAAGCGTTGCTCAGTTTGCCTGAATTTAAACGCATGTGGGACCAAGTTTTCTCCCATGTGCTGCCTGGATCCACGTGCGCCCACGCCCGAGGCCCGATCGCCAGAGTGCTGTTTTGCCTCGCCCGTGTAAGGTGGCGTCCCGCCTCAGCCATTGCGTTGGTCAACCAGAATGGTATCACGATCCAGCTCACCTAGCGCTGCTCTGCACTGCGATGTAGAATGTTTAGCACTGCGTTCCAGGATGCCCATGAGAGGGCTCTGGGGGTGAGGGGGGGCTTCCTGAAGCGGCGAGGGCTAACCTGGACGTAGTCAGAAGCTGTTTGGGGACTAAGCCCAAGTTTTCGAAGTACCAGAAGTATTTGGTTCTTGCGGCCATATGCGACTGCCTGTGGACTGAGCAGGTGGCACATGATAACGGTTGCTGCACTGCGCGCGCGCAGGCTTGTGTGAATGCGGAGAGCCCGGCGCTGTCCAGCACATGCTCTCCTGCTGCACCCTCCCTGCAGTGTGCACCGGTCGGGCGGAATCTGAGGTCCCTCAGTCCATCATTCAGGCCGCCAACGGGGACCCTGCTAGCTTGCTCCACAGCAAGGGTGTCGCATCGATCCTTCCAGGCGACGCCCCCCCTGTCCGTGAAGTTTCGGTCGCCCAAATCTTGGATGGAGATGGTGAGTTTTTCCTTCAGCTTTAGGCTGAGGAAGCCACCACGTTCGCAGGTAATGCCGGTCGACTACACATCGCAGTTGACGGAAGCAGCACCAGGCCGATTCTGTACTGTTTTCAGCGTGCTGTTTTTTTCGGTGGTTCTGTTCGACCCCCAGACCGAAGCCACCCTTTCAGTGGTGCGTGGCACTGCGCCTGGAGGTTGCCCACAGACACCAGCTGTGGCTGAGAATTCCTCGCTCGCGGTGGCCTGCCAGATCGCGGGTCGCAGTTCGAATGCGCGCGCAGACTGCAAAGCAGCTATCGCCCAGGCGCTGCCCCCCCCCCCAGCATGAGCAGTTGCGTGCTGGACAGGCATTCGCGGGAGTCTCAGTATATGCCAGGTCTCTCGAGGGATTTGGTCATTCTGAGTCCATCCAGCATGTGGAAGTCCATCGGAGCGAGGACGCGATTGGCAACCTCCCGCCTGTCCTTCGCGCGCCAGCGCAAGGAAGCCGCGCCGCCGACCTGCGTGCGAATGAGGCGATTCGTCTCCACCAGGACGTTGGGCCCGAGGCTGCCACCCAGCTCGAGAGCGAGGTCGCGACGGCCTCGACTTTTGTCAAGCTTGCCGCTGCTGAGTTTCCCTGATTTCCTGTCGAGAGCGAAGCGTGAGCGACCCTATGCCCGCCGTCGGTCCGTCCAGTCGTCCCCAGGATGGCACGAGAGGGAAGAGGGACCGCTCGGCATGCAGTGCAAGCAGTGTCTGAGGATCGCCCACGAGGGTGCGTCCCGCGAGGCTCTGGGTTGCTCTGGGGCCCCCGAGTTCGTTCGTCCGGTCGTCCGCCGCTCCCTGGGGCACCTGATTGTGGGTGTGGCCTCCCACGAGATCCACCCCAGAGCTCCTGAGCCCTCGAAATCAAAGGTTAATCGTTTGCAGTTTTGTTTCTGTGTGTGTGTTCGTTGCGGGTGCTGGTCCCACCGGTGTTCGCGTAACCTTGATAAGGCTTGCCTGAGGCCAACAAGGAAAGGCCGTGAGGTGTTGAACAAGTACCGCCAAGGACTCGGCCCCAGCAGTCGAGTACGACAGTATATTGATCGTGCTTCTGCGGTTTCAGCGTTGCGTGTGGCTCCGAAGCCGCGGTGCAAGACTCTCGCTCGCGCCGCTGTGCCGACTGCCCACTCGAGCGCCTCTCGCTGTCCCTGAATACGAAAGACGGCTGGCCGCCCTCGCTGGGCGAGTGTGCCAAGGAGGCGCGCAAGGCAGGAGCGTGAGTTCAGGTCGTGGCACCCTGTTGCGGGCCCTGGTCAGAGTGTGGGGAGTACGGTCTTCCAGGGTGACAAATCCTCTGTCATCCTTCCGAAGGGTGCCACCGACCTTCTTCGTTGTTGACTTGCGAGTCTCTTCCTCTCGGGGCTGTCCTAACCTAACCTCCTCCTCCTCCTCCTCCTCCTCCTCCTGCTGCCGACCCTGAGCCGCATTGGGTTGGGCGCATTGCGGACCGAGTTTCGGATTTGCACCTTGTGGGTGGAGCCTAGTGCCGCGCGAGAGAAGCACCCCCCTTCGGTGTGCTCCCCGTGGCGCTTCACTTCTTCTGGTCTCCGTCCCCTTTGTATTGTGCCAGCGCCAGCTCCGCGATCCCGCGGGTGGGAGCTGCCGACCTTCTCTGGCATTCGGGAGGTCGTTCACGACCTCCGATTCGCTTGTGCACGCCCTGCGCCCTGTCGTCAGGAGCGCGGCGTCCGCCAGCCAGCGTCGTATCCTCATCCTTCTCCTCCTCCTCTTCCTCCCTCTCCCTCCTCCTCCTCCTCCTCCTCCTCCTCCTCCTCCTCTTCCACTCTCTCCCTCCTTCTTCTCGGCCGCGGGGCCCTCCCCACTTCCACGTCTTTGTCCACCTTTTCCTCCTCCTCCTCCTCCTCCTTCTCCTTGATGGTCCACCGTATTAAGCATGGGCTGCTCATGAGCACGGAGCGGTTGTTTTTTTGGTACGCCTGTCGCTGGATGATGGACGGCCAAGTGTGATTCCCCTCGGCCAGCGCTACGCTTCAAGCATTTCTACCGAAAGATTGTCGTGCTGGCGACGCTGATGAGCGAGGTGTTGTGCTGTCTCCTGGTGCAGTGCGGACTTTTGGACTTCGCAACACGGACGTGAGGGTTATTTCGGCGACCCCCAACAGTGCCTTCTTTCCGATTGTGCGGCAAAGTACCTCTTCGGCGCAAAGGGGTTTCATTGCGGGTCGCCAACTCACGTCCAACATCTTGGAGCTAGATGTGATGGCTCGCATTGCGTCGATGCAGCCCTGGTGGAGAGCAAGCAACCCATATTGGTCGCGTTGGACTTCGGCCAGGCCTTCCCAATTTCTAACCTGTAGTACCTTTTCACGATCCTCACTTCCATGCAGCTGCCGTCGGCCTTTCTCGTGGCGTGCCGCTCGCTGTATGCTTCGATTACCGCTGTGGGGCGCATTGCGGGGATCACCAAAGACTTGTTATGCATCCTGTGTGGGATTATTCAAGGGTGTGCTCTCTCAGGCAGCTTATTCGCTGCAGCTACGTCGCCCTTTCTTGAAGATCTCCGATTGGGTCTTCAAGTCCGGCACAGTGGTATATTTCGGGCACGTGCCGACGATATCAGTGGGGTATTCTTCGATCGCCTTGACCGTCGCTTCCTTGCGCGTGCCATGACAGTCGCTGAGAAGATTGCGAACTTGAAGCTCAAGCCACCGAAGTGTGTGATCGTCCCACTAGTGCCGGCTGCTAACCCTGATATCGTCGCCAGTTTGAGGCGGTGTTTGGCGACCATCGTCCCCAAATGGATCGCCTTTCGGATCGAGGCCACGCTGCTATACCTGGGCACGTGGGTCGGTCCAGCGGCGTCTGAGGCTTGTTTTTGGCTAGCACCTTGGGACAAGTATCGGGCACGGGTGGCTGCACTGGCCTCATCTGCCGCTCCAGCTTCTCTCAATGCTATCAACTACGTGACCCGTGCCCTGCCGACGATGAGCGACAATGCGCACTTCCAGCCCCTTTCCCAAGCAGCTACATATCCTGTTTCGTCTTTTTCGGCTGCCTGGTGGCGCCTTGAGATACATCGATTTCTTTTGCTTGGGACAATGGGAAGGACCTAAACTTCGCGCGCTTGGCCCCTCTTGCGAGGCGACGCTGATACGGTCTGATCTTAGTGGCCAGCTCTCTCCCCGTATTTGGGTACTACCCTCGTTTGTCGAGCAGATAGCGGCAGCGTTGAAAAGCAACACCTCTGCGGGGGCACTTGCTGCTCGTCGTTCAGAGGCACGGCGCGGCACTCGGTTCAGAGGCAGCTTATCCGGCCGCTGTTCAAAGCATGATGCGGTCATTCTTTTCTAACGCCAAAGGGAGCGACTCGCCGTTGATTGACACAATCATCAAGACATGGTTCCCGCAAAAAGCTGTAGAGCTCGCCGACATGGATTGGGGCGTTCTGGAAGATAAACTGTTGGCGCTTGCGACAGCTCGTATTTCCTCGCCGACTGGCGTCCGCCATTGCATCTTCGGATGTGAAGCTTGCCTCGGTGAGATCGGCCACTACTGGCTTGGGGCATCGCCATGGCTAAGTCGGGAGGGCGCGCCCTCTTACTTGGGGATGTCTTAGACCGCCGGGGTCTTCGAGGAGGCTACGACGACGATCTAACGAGCCTACAGCTCGCCACCATCATCTACCACGAGGTGCGCCACTCGAACAACGTCGATACCGATCACCTTCTTCACGCTGCACGAGGGGCGATCCGCGCGAGAGCCTTAGCGAGTCCGACGACGGGGCGAGTTCGATTGCATCGCAGGCCTGTTGAGTTGATTCGTTCGCGGGCACCCTCCAGTCCAGAAGAGAGCCCACAAACCTCATGGCCACCGCAGTTGCCCCCACCTTCCCGAAGGCCAACGTACGCTTCGCATTCGGTCCCCGCATGCCTTTGGGGAAGGCCGATTTGCCATTCCTCTGCCGGTGGGAATTGGGGAGCTTATGGCTTCTCGGGTTGCCGACCTGGGTCTTCCGGTACAGTCTTGAGCGCGCATTTGGGTTGGCTCCATGGTCTTTGCCAGCAATGGTCTGTCTGACTTCGACGACTGGATGAAAATTGCGACGGACTTTCTGGCGATCGTGCTCCGCTACAAGTGCTTCCTGGGTTTCTTCCATGGCGATGCGCCGTCGCTGGATCGCCGTGCTGTTTTCGCTGCTGGCGTGGCCCACGCTGAATGGCACATTTCGGCACGTAGTCGCAGTGCACTTCTTCAACGCTTGGCGGAACTTGGGCAAACCCAGTCTGATCTCTGACGAGGGCGCGAATTGCTTGCTATTCGCGGGCGGGTGCACCACACTTCTGCCTTTCTCAAGGTCACAAGTGAGGTGGTCGAGGAGACTGCCTTTCTGCAGCATGAGGCTCGCCATCTTCTTACTGAGCTTGAAGTCCGTCTTCAAGATGGTCTGGATGATCTCGACCTTCGCGCTGGTGATCTTGCCTTGCTACTACGTGATCGCGCTGGTGATCGCAGCGGTGTTTGGCCACAGAACTGGATCCCCACTCTGGCTCTCTCCAGCAGCGGGGGCGACTTCCAACAATAGATGACGTGGTGTGCGCCTTATGTCGCCGACGCGCTGCGGTTTTATGGCTTCAGAGACCTTCTCCAGTGCGCGGCCAACACAATCTCGGACTGTACTAAGCGATGGGAAATGGCTATCGAGCTTCGCATGCATGGCCGGCACTCAGGTGCGATTCCGCGGGGGCGCTTGCGTCGACAAGTTCAGCATCAACGGCCCCTGCACGAGCGCCGTCGACTCACCATGCTAGGACGAAAAGGGATGGCGTTGCTGCGACAGGTGGACTGGTGCCCGAACATCACGAGGATGCCTGTCGAAGAGCGAGCTGAATTCTTGCCCGATCGAAAGACTTTCTACCATGCGCCTCCTAAAGCTCTCCAACCTCAGCCCCACCCCCCCCCCCCCTCATCTTCATTGTCAAGCTTAACTTGGGCGCAGCGCGGCTGATGGACCTCGCCCCGGTGAAGATGATGAGAGCATTGGAGAAGACGGGTACCCCAACCCTACTGATGTCGATATCGAGCGCATGGTGGGAGCGGCAGATGCAGCGGCGGCTTCGTCGGCAGCAGCGACGGCACCACCGATGTTCGAAGACGACGCGATGGATCCTGCAGAATACTCACACCACTTTGGATTGATTCGGACTGACGAGGGATTCGAAGCGCAAGTACAGATGGCGCGGCATCGTTCCCGGGAGCTCTCCGGTCGCGAGGATGGCAATGCTACGGCCGCGTCTTCCTCGGCCCCTCCTGCGGCACCGTCGCCTCCTGCAGTGGAAGATCCACATGAGGAAGAAGCACCCAGCAGTTCGGATGATATGTTCAACCATAAAATGGCGGCGCGCGGCTTCGGTGTGATATACCATGATGGGACGCTGGGTGGGGCGTATCAAGCTGGTACTGCGACTTCATCGGCTGGAGGTGCCTCTGCGGATGCGAGCTCTCGTGCAAGGCAGACCCTTCCTGGCGCGGGCGGAGCGGGCATGTCCATTGGTGGCGCTGCGAGCAGTGGGCAAGGGTGCACAGACGTGGATGTTCAAGGTTTCAATCAACTTCGCGCGCTACACACGGTCAGCGTGTTCGTCAAGTCCGTGATCACCGCCGGTCACAATGAGACACCGCTGGTGGACGAGGGCACACATGCGCTGACGCCCTCGCAGCTGATCGCCGCCACTCAGTTTCTAGACGCACACTATGCTCTTCCCGACGAATAACGAGAACTAGTATTGTGGCTGCTGCACCACCCTGGATCTCAATTGGAAATGACGGGCGGATATGGATCTGCGCACCCTACTGGCGTTGGAACCGATATCGCCTTCCGAGATGATGAGGATGAGATCTTCGATGAACGTATGCTGGCTCGCGCTTCAGAAGACGCTGATGGTGAGTACGGAACTGCGCTGAACACTTCCGCGGGCCTGGCCACCGAGACAGTGCCCGACTCCGATGATGATGACGAGTTTGCCCAAGTTCTTGCAGCAACCATGGCGTCTGGCCTGGGCAGTGCGGCGAGTCATGGTGATAATGCCCTGGGGTCCACGGGTGCTGGCATCTTGCCAGCAACGTGTGCCTCGCCCTCTGGCACGGCGCCTGCTGGAGGAGCTGATCTGGCAGGTCAACTTCTCGGGCTCGACGCTGGGGGTGCTCCCCCGCCTGCTCACGTTCATGACGCGGTGATCGACGGTGGCGAGCAGGACGCAGACGGCCTCGCCGTCGTCGCTGGACGCGAGGAGGACGGCGACTTCAACGGCTTCTATCCTGGGGTGGTGGGCGGCGCGAGCAGCGCGGCCGAGGGTGGGAATGCTGCTCCGTTTCCATCGGCACCCCCTGCGGTCCTGCGGCGCCGTCGTCTCCTGCAGTGGAAGATCAACTTGAGGAAGCTGCGTCGAGCGTCGAGCAGGTCGGATGATCTGTTCAACCAAATAATGGCGGCACACGGCCTCAACGTGGTATACAGTGATGGGATGCTGGGTGGGGCCTTCCAATCTAGTACTGCGTCTTCATCGGCTGGAGGTGCTTCTGCGTCTCCGAACTCTGGTGCAAAGCCGACCCCTACTGGTGCGGGTGGAGCGGGCATGCCCAGAGGTAGTGCTGCGAGCAGTGGACAAGGATGCGCAGACGCGGATGAACTTCAAGCCTTCAATCAACTTCGTGCACTCAACACGGTTAGCTTGTTCGTCAAGTCCGTGATCACCGCCGCTCACAATGAGACACCGTTGGTGGACGATGACACGAAAGCGTTGACACCCTCGCAGCTGATTACGGCCACGCAGTATCTGGACTCACACTATGCTTTTCCCGAAGACCAATGAGAGCTAGCACTGTGGATGATACCACCCTGGGTCTCTGTTGGAATTGGACAGCGAATATGGATTTACGCACCTTCGTAGCCTTGGAACCGATATCGCCTTCCGAGATGATGAGGATGAGATCTTCGATGAACTCCTACTGGCCCACGCGTCTGAAGAACTGTGCTGAACACCTCCGCGGTCCTGGCTACCGAGACCGTGACCGACTCGGAGGACGAAGACGGGTTTACCCAATATCTTGCTGCAGCCATGAAGTCTGGCTTGGGCAGCACGGCGGGTCTTGGTGATGATGTTCTGGGGGTCGCGGGTGCTGGCGTGGATGTGGAGCAAGAGTGCAACAATGGATCATGCACTCCACCTGTTCCACCACCTGGACTCGACGCTGGGGATGCTGGGAATGCTCTCCTACCTGATGGGGATGCTGGGGATCAGCGACCTGGTCTCGACGCTGGGGATGCTCATCCACCTGCTGATGGTCATGATGTGGCGATGGACAATGACGAGCAGGACACCGACGGCCTTGGCGTCGTCGTTGGCCTCGTGGTGGACGGCGACTTCAACGACTTCAACTCTGAAGAGGCGGGCGGCGCGAGCAGCGCGGCCGAGGCCTAGGCGCGGGTGGAGGGATGGTGCGCCTCTCCAGTGGCGTGGGCTCCTCCTCCTCCTGGTTTTCCTCCTCCTCCTCCTCCTCCTCCTCTTCCTCTTCCTCCTCCTCCTCCCCCTCCCCCTCTTCCCCTCCTCCTCACTATCCTCCTCTTCCGCCGCCTCCTTCTCCTACTCCTCCTTCCCGTACCCCTCGTCATCCCCGTTGGCCGCGGCGCCTGTCGCCGCCGAACCTCAGCGCCCGCTTGTTTCCTTTGTCCCCCTCCTCCCCCCCCCCCCTGTGCCCGCCGGGGCGGCGGCGGGCGCGACCCCGACCCGGCCTTCAGTCGCGCCACGTAGTTCGGCACGGCGTTCCGTGCCGGCGGCGGCGGCGACGGCGGTGACGGCGACGACGACGACGACGACGACGACGACGACGTCCACGTCGACGACGACGACGACGACGACGACGACGACGACGACGACGACGACGACGACGACGACGACGACGACGACGACGACGACGACGACGGCGGCGGCGGCGGCGGCGGCGGCGGCGGCGGCGGCGGCGGCGGCGGGAGGAACGCCCCGCCAGCCTCGGGGAGGCTTGCGGAGCCCAGGGCGGCCTCTCCCAGAGAGGGAGCCTGCGCGGGGCCAGCGGGGGGGTGGGCCGCCGTGGCGTGGCGCGGCGCACGTCTCTCCGCGCTGCGCCTGTCTTCGGGGGCAGCGTGCCCAGGCCTGTCGAGTCGCGAAAAGATCATGACGGCCAGTGTCTCTGTATTTTCGGCCTCTGGAGACAGTCACCGGGCCTCGGGACCGTCAAACAACGACTCCTGCTGGAGAACCGGTCCTGGGGAAAGGTCCAAACCAGTGGGGCCAGCGCCTGCAAAATCACGGTGGCGAAGGACCAAAAACATATGCAATTGTGAGCGCTGCAGTGGTGCGTTCCCTCTTCGGTCGAGTTCCCTATGGGGCCACCCGCTGGGTCCTTCTGTGGAGTGCCCTACGGGCCACGAAACGTGTGAAGGGTGTGCCGAAAGTGGTGGCGGGGACGCGTGTGGTCACAGCCACTGGGGCCTTCGGTAGAGCTCCCTCTGGGGCCACGAAGCGTATGAGGGGCGAGGCGGAGGTGAAGGAAAGCGGGACGCTGTCTTTTCGAAACGAGGACCCAACACCAAAGGGTGGTTGGGAACAATCGCGACGTCGGGGATCTGGGTACGGGGGGCGGGGGTCGACTCAGGGGCTGAGTTGCCCTGATCCCTGATACGCCCGTGTTGACACGCAGCACGTGCCGTGTTCAAGATGCCCGTGTGTTACGCATGGCGGTTGGCACGTCGAGGCCTACGTTCATGTTTTGGCGAACGTGCCTCGCCAAGCCTACGTATTCAACCTACGCGCTGAGCCCCGTGTCAGCCCGCTGCGGGTTGTGTGTGTTGCGTGTCGGGGCGGCTAAGCTCAGGGGGGAGCGCACCGACCCTCAACTCGAGAAGTCCGACTCGCTGCCCTTCTTGCGAACGGCGAGACGGGCCGAGTTCTGGAGGAGAGGTCGGCTTGAATACCCTTTTGTCGGGCTGGACGACAGGGGGGGATAGGGAACGGGGGGGTTGCGAAATCTGCTGCATGCAGTTGGTTTCGGCCTCATTGAGGGGCCCGTTTCTCGATACATGACCGCCTCCCGGCGCCGCAGCTACGCGAGCTGATTCTCATCCCCCCCCTTTGCTATCCCCCCCTTTCGCCCGGGCCAATTTTTGCGAATGGCCAGCAGGGACCGTTGGGCCGAGCTCTCCTGCCCAGCGCAGGGGCGGAGAAGGCACCGATACACCGCTGCTCGCCCTGGAGAGCCAGCGCCACCACGGCTGGATGCTCGTCGAGACTCGTCGGGGCGCACCGCCCTCCTCCTCCTCCTCCTCCTCCTCCTCCTCCTCCTCCTCCTCCTTCCTCCTCCTCCTTCCTCCTCCTCCTCCTCCTCCTCCTCTCTCCCCGCCTCCTCCTCCTCCTCCTCCTCCGCCTCCTCCTCCTCCTCCTCCTCCTCCTCCTCCTCCTCCTCCTCCTCTTGGGAGTAGCGGTGCTGCTGTTGTTGTGTGCCCCCACCATCCGCCCACGCCGATCGAGGCCCTACCTCCGATCTGCCGGCGATGTATCGTTGATTCTGCCTCGATGTGCCCCCCACCCCATGAAGCCGGTCTCCCCCCCCGAAGATCCCCCTAACGTTTATTTCGATCCGATCGGTACGATTCGATATCGGTTTCGGCCATTTCGATCCGATTCGATTCCGACCTTCTTTCGATCCGTCTTAGCCCGACGCTTGCATCGCGTTGCTGTGCACGCTGGCGCAGCCGACCCGATCTTATTCCGACTCCGTGCCGATGCGGCCCGATCTGATCTGCATTCCGATCCGATCCGATGTCCCGATTCGATGCTGGCTGGTCCTGCCTCCCCGGAGGACATGGGCAAGGACAAGATGGCGGGAGTCTGCAGCTGGCTCGCGTGGTACGAGGCCGAGTACGGGGCCCCCGTGGGCCTGCTGGAGTGGCGGGGGGCGGGGGGCGCGGCGGGGTGGGCTTGCTGCAGGAGGACGGGGAGGAGCTTGGCAGACGGGCGGTGGAGGCTCCTCCTCCCCTCCCGTGGGTTCTCGTGTTGCTCCTCCGTTCATGAATTCCCCCGGGGGGGAGGAGGAGGAGGAGGAGGAGGAGGAGGAGGAGGAGGAGGAGGAGGACTGTAAAGGAGGTTGGGCGAAGGCGAGAGGTAGCGAGCGTTTGTCCGCAACTGTTTGTGTTCAAGCGGCCGGCCGCCAAGATGTGACTGTGCCTCACCGCGAGGCACACTATGTGCCATCGAGACCAAAAACATTCGTTTGACATGGCCCGTCGTTCCCGCGACCCTGTCCTGCTCTGGGGACTGTCGCTATTACGGTATAACAGAGTAGGATACGGGCTTCGCCTTAGGCGAAGCATCTGGTTGGGCCTCCCGACCAGCTTCAAACTTGGTAGCGGAGCTGGCCTATGGAGGTCAGTTATAGGTCTACTCCTCACCATCCACGGTACTATTTGGTGGACTACTGACATGGCGGAACTTCAGGGTGCAGTGGCCCTGCGCGGAAGAAATGCATGTGTGTATATATATATATATATATATATATATATATATATATGTATATATATACACCTATATATGTATGTATATATAAGCATACATACTTCGATATGCGCACAATCACAAGGGCACTTGCAGTGTTGTTTCTGCTCACGCGGCGGTCTTTTACTGGAGTCCTACCTCGCTGCGCTACTACACTCCTGAAGTCCACCCACCCATTCCAATTTGTATGTGCAAAGATACAATTCATGGTAGTTTGCGATACGACATTATGCCGCCTCCACCCCCACGCAAGCTGAAGGCAACGTTACTTCACAAACAACAGCCACAAACAACCGACTACGACTTTCGAGGCCATTGGATTAGTATTACTACATGTGGCATTCTATGGGTCGTTATCGGATACGCTGTTGGACATATGCAGCGTGGCGGAGACGACACACAGACTACCGGCCCCCAGTGGAACCCTGCCGGTAATGTACCTTTCCGCGAGTTCGCTCGCGAGGTACACGCCTGGATGAACGTGGCCACAGGCACGATGACCCCCTCCCAGCAGGCTGTCGCTCTACAGCGCGGTTTGGGACGGCTCGCAAGGACAATAGTCATGATAGCCCCCCCCCCCGCAGTAACCAGCTTCGGTGTTAATGTTGGCGGTCGCCACACCGACGGTGTCACCTATATCATGTTCTTCTTCAGCATTAAGCTTGGAAGCCTGGAAGAGGAACGCCAATTCAACTCGGGAGCGGCTTTCATTGACTTTCGCGTGCATGCGGGAGAACGGATCGACCAGACGCTGGCCCGCTTCGAGATAGCACGCTTCGAAGCCGACACCGTGGGTTTCAACATCTCAAACCTCCAGATTTTGACAGTTATATTGTTCAGAGCGCCAGGTGTGGGTTGGAATACACTGCCACTCTGTTCAGAGGCAGTTCTATAGGAAGGGGTGCAGAGGACAGAGTGTTCACACAGTTTGGAGGATATCGTGAATTCAGCATGGGTCTGTCTTGAAGTGCCTCGAAGAAAGCGCGCGCACCCGAGTCGCAAGCATATGGCTATATGCGGACCGAGGACAGTTTGCTTCCAGTCGTCGTCCTCGCCCTCGCTCCACCCCCCTCCTTTCTCCGCCCTTCTGGATGGCGTGGAAAGCGTCCGCGGCTCGGGCGGGAGAGCGCCCTCTTTCCACTTGCCCCAGTATTCCTCATTCCACCTTGCCTCCCTGTTCCACCGTCCGTCGCCCTGCCTCATACCCACTCTTTGTTCCAAGAAGGGGGGTGAAGTCCCTGGTGCCGCGTGCCCGCATCAGCGGTATACCGCCCTTTCGATGTCCGAGCACAGCGGCGCAACCAAATTGAAGGAATTGCCAATGCAAGCGTTCTGGGCGCGCTCCAAACGCGGGCGGCATGGCCACAGAGCACAGTAGCATCGCTAACATGTCAATGTATAAGTGTCTGCGGCAAGGCCCGCCCCCTTGCCAGCGCAGCGGTCTGCATGGCGACGCGTGGAGCTTTGACTGATTAGAGGTCCGTGACATGTGGCACCTCTGGTATTCTCGGATTGAAATACTGCCTTTTTGGGGGTCCTTCGGGGCCCTTTTGGGACGTCTTCGGGCCGTTGGGGGCCGCTGCGGCGCCCCATTTCACCGCGGCCGCCGTGGGCCAGGGAAGCGCGCGTTCGCAGCTCCCTCAAGGGCGCCCTGGGCCGGGGAAGTTTGCATTTGCAGTCCCACTTAGCTGGGCACGTCAACCCCGGCTCTGGGCAGGCAAAGTCGGGGCGCCCTCGAGGTGGCGAGCGTTTACCTTTTCGACATGCACAGATCAAGGTTATTGTTCACATCTGTGTATTTGGAGTGTGCCCCTCGCGGGTGGTGTTGATTTGGCGTGAACGCTCGCGCTTCCCTTTCGGCTAATCCAGGGGGTCGTCGCGTGCTGTCGAAGCGCGCAGTTCGCGTCTCCAACTGTGTGCATATGTTGCGCGCCGCTCGCTGGAGTGGCCACTGGGTGGGATTGTCTGCGGATCTCCTGGCTGGCCCAGGAGGGGGCCGCGGTTTGGGGGCGCGGAGGCGCGGGGGGCGGGAGATGGCGGGCCACGGGGGGGGGAAGGGTTCGATGGGAGGGGTGGCGAAGGGGCCGGGGATGAAAGGGGCAGTGCGGGGGGTGGGAAATGGGCCCAGGAGGAGCTGCACCATCCGCGCCAGCGTCGCGGGGACGAGGGGGGCGGGGGGGGAATGAGGGGGGGTGATCTGCATTGGGGCGCAGAGGATGGGGGGGGCAGGCGCGCGGTCGATGGGGGCCCCATCGGGCGGGGGAGGGCGACGAGGAACGACCTGAACTGGATCGACAATTTGGATGAAGGGCACGACGAAGACTGGGGATAGTCGGAGAGGCATGAGGAGGTCGGGGCCGAAGCGACGGGATAGTTGGAGGAGGCGGGGGACGGGGCGCGAGGGTGAGGCGGGCGCCAACTCGCGCTCCGCTGATCAGCGCTCTGCGCGCCCGCCCCCCCCCCCCCCCCCCCCCACCCCCACCCCCCACCCACCCCACCACCCACCCCCCCAGCGCGCAGCGGTCGGTTGCCGGACTTCGCGATTTGGGTCGTCGGGCGCGGCGCGCTTCCAGGCCAAAGGCTCAAGTCCACGACGCCCCTCGGCGTCGCGTTGATGCCGCCGCGCTTGGCCAGGCCGCGCACGCACATATTGGCATAAACTGCGTTTCAGCGTTTGTTTCATGACACTCTCTATAGTAACAGACCCACGCTGGCATCCAAGGCGCGGCGCGGCGCGCGTGCACAGCAACTACTGCAACCATTGAGCCGCCAAGTTCCAAGGGCTCAGCAGCAGTCTGGCGCCATGCTAGAGCGCAAGAGGGTTTGCGCATACTAGGGCGCACGAGGGCTCGCGCCCATACTGCCGAGCCAACCCCTGGCAACAGTGGGGGTGCGTTCAGTCATGGCCACCGCGCCGATGTCTTTAATGGCGACACCCATGCGGGGCAATCGGCCAGCAACGCCTGGAATGACGATCCACAACCAAACGAGGCCACCACTTTATTAAGCACACAAGGTGGCTAGCCCACGGGGTCGCAGGGAACCTGGGCTCGATGCCAGGGACCGTCGGCAGCAGCGGCCCCCGCCCAAGCCATTGCCCTCGTCGGCTCGGCGGGGCGCCCCGCGGAGTCCGAACTTGGTTCTGGCGCCGTCGCTGACGCCTCATCAGGTGAGGGAATTGGTAACTTGGATTACTCCGACATGCCTGCGCATCTCACTGAAGAGCAGCAGCCGCAGTGGATATTCATGGGGCACCAGATGCACAAGCGCCGGTGGAGACGTTTTATGAAGAAACCAGTTCGAAAGATGCGACGCGCAGACCGACGGGTGCTTCGGTCAGAAGGTAAGGGTCGACGCAAGGGTACACAGTGGAGATTACATAGTAGAGGCATGCTAACACTCCAGGCGCCCCTTTCGGGACCACAGTATGAAGACATCTTTCTGGGGAAGGGTAGAGGCCGCAGGCGCGCCACTGGAAATGGCAAGGGGCGTCGGGGCAACCCAAAGAATGTCGACGGGAAAACCATGGAATGTGATATCTGCCATAGCACCCAGCAGTCTCGTCGCGAGCGCCCCCGCGGCGATGGGGGAGGCAGGGGTCCGTCCATGGATCTGGCTCAAACCAATTCCGGTGCACAGTATGTCGGCTGGGAGACCCTTCTTGCAGAAGCAGAAGCCAGCCCCGCAGCCGCCGCCCGTTGCATGTCCGCCAAGCATATTCGCGCCAGCGTGTCCCTCGAGAGGTGCGCCGACGAGCTCTTCCAGGAATCTACGTTGGCCACGATGAGATCGATCTCGCGGACTGGCTGGGCATTCCTATCGCAGGGCGACCAGCGCATATAGAGGTCATCGAGGCATGCCGCATGCCCGCCGACTCGGATCGCGAGATGGCGGGGGCACCTGCGTCTTCCGACGGTTACGAGCCCGACAATGGTGATGGTAACGCGGCACCGGCTACGGAAGAGGAGCTCCAATCGGTGCTCCGACCGCGGGTGACTGGATTCTCTGCGTGCAGGGAAACCTGCGACGACGATCCTCTGCGGGGCCACCCGCGTGACAAGGGAGACCTCTCTGCGGTTCTCCAGTATGAATCCGGACGCAATGTAGGCTTCCACTTAAATTCTGCACTCCGCGACTGGTCTTCTATGAAGAACGGGAAGCCGAGAGCCATCCGCCATGCCGCCTTCGGCGGGGTCATTCGCGCAGGCACTCGCGCGCCCGCTCAAGCGGCGCGCGGCGCCGATGTCTGCGCGATCCGAGGGGATCGCTTGGGAGGGAACGCTCGCTGGGAGAACCGCGTCAGGATGACGGCAGCCCCCGATGGCCCGCGTCGATTTAGACTTGTCGGCGAAGAGAACGACGGGCTCGCTCGCCAACGCACGCGCGCCTGGCAGGAAAAGGGTTACACCGACCGCCAAATCCACCACTGGTGGTATTTGAATAATGCGACGTGGAATGAACAAGGCAAAATCATCCGTTACAACAGAATTCCGCTTGGTAACAAGCAGCTTGGAACGTTGGTAAGGAAGGCCGACAAAAGGGCCATCATTGTGGATCGGAAGGAATATCGAAAAGAGATCTGTGGATGCGACCATGTCGCAGACCACGGGCCGAAATGCCCGATGGGGCGCCCTTCATGGAGCCCCAGCTTCAAGTGGACCCCGTGGGCCTGGCCCCACGGGGGTGGCAAAGGCCGCAGGGTGGGCCCAACCTGTAATCTTAGGGAAGCACTTCTGACCGAGGAGGACTACAAGCCGCTATATGATATTCAGGCACAATTCGTTGAGCAAGAATGGGGGAACTCGATGATAATCACCGACTTAAGCGGTGCAGTCGAGGATGCCACGAGGCCGCGCGCGAAGCACGGGCGGCGTCTCCTGCGGGGCAACCCGCCTGTTCCTCCCACGAAGGTGCCAACAAGTCCGCGGCTGACATAGAGGGCGAGGCTTCTGGCCTCGCGCATGCTGTTGATCCCTCTGCACCTGCGTCAGGGTTTGAACGCACGTGCGAGTCCCCCAGCGGCGCAGCCGCTGACCCAGACTAGGACGTCGACGCAACAATCGAAGAGAACAAGGCCTTTGAAAAAGGTACGACAGTGGCGTATTACAGTAGAAGCACTGGATGGATCATGTCCTAGGTGCGCGGTAAGTGGCCCGATGTGACGCAAGTTGGGCTTCAAAGAGAAAGCCAAAACTGAGAGCGTGGCACTTTGCCAGCCGGCCCGGAAGCCTTAGTCAGATAGCTCCTTGCACAAGAACGCGGGGAAACCTGCTGCGTTCGCTATTGCGGGGGAACCCGCTAAGAAGGCACACGAGCCCCCGAAGCCCCCGAAGCGTTCTGAGAAGAAGCGTTATGAGAAGGGCGTGGACCTATCTCCATCACCAGGTGCTCCAAGGCCACCCAGGCCGAAGAGAAGCACCAGCTCAGTAGAGGCCGGCCCTGGAGGAAATATGGCACAACGATCAGTGGGGAAACTTGCTCGTGGATCTCACCCCAGGGGCCAGCCGCGGCGGCCGCGGAGGCGGTGCCCCAGGGCAGCTGCGCGCCCAAGCCGAAGGAAACTGTTACACTACGCGGTCCCAGTCCTGGCAGGACCCGCCAGGGAGTTGGCTGGCCACCATTGGGGGGCGCAACATTGCATCATGCTTCGCAGCCCGGCGCGGGAGGGGCAGCGCTCCAGACTACATCCAAGGCACCAGGAGCTCCGAAGGTGAGCGGGCGCTACTATGTTGGCATTCGCCAGAAGGATAATAACCCCACCTGGAAGCGCAAGTTCGTCCGCAGCGCCCGCTACTGCTTCGGCTTCTGCGGGGGCGCCCACGGCGTCTGCATCTGCATCTGCGGGGCAACCTGCGACCATCCCTGAAATAGATGAGGGGGACATGCGCTATCGCGATACGCTTGGCACCTCACGACAGATGCCAGTTAGCCGTGCATACGCGGACACTGCCGACGATGGTTCGAGCCGACGCAGAGTAGTACATCGCCCAACCGAGTGCAACGCGACGCGCGTGAGTAGATTTACCTGCCTTACGGAAGGCGTTACCTTGTTCGACGCGTTCGACGGATGGGTACGTCTCAGCGATTTGCTGACAAACTTGCCCCCAAAGGATTATCCAACATATCATGATAGATACCTGAACGTCGTCCAGGAATGCCTCCGGAATTGGCATTGGGCATGCCAAGCACGATCTGCCTTGCAGATATGTGCGATGGTTGTCCACCAGTCCGGCATGCAAAAGAATCGACTCCACATGAAAATATCAAGGTTTGCGGGGACTTTCGCCCGCCTTGCCACCTGCGGCCCAGCGGCGGGCACGGCAGCCCACGCATGCGATGCCCAGAACCACGGCACTCCCGAGTGACAGACCTTATGTGGCGGGAGCACCCCGTTATTTCATGCACTGGACCAAATGGGATCACGTCCCGAGTAAATTGAGCGTCGATCTGCCATGCCTAAGCCTAGACAGTCCTAAGAAAGTCTCAGGCAGACAGGTGATTCACGGATGCCCATATCTGCCCGGCGATAAGCGTATCCATTCGAGCCCACGGACGGACGCCGAGCCTCTGATTCCAGCAAGCCTCCAGAACCCGATCCACGATAACATCCCAGCATCGCGGTCCGCCAATGATATCATCATGGTTTCGGGGGTGAAAGGTTGCATCCCGGTGAGTTCCCTCGCCCAACTTATCGGGATCAGGCACAATGGGGACCAATGCGTGCACGACCGAGATGGACAGGCATGGGCCAATGATCTGTATACTGACACCCAGCGGGGTAAATGGAACAAAGTTCAGGCTCGCGCCAATGGGCTGGTACGAAACACCATTCGATCCCTCCACACTGAAAGGGTGGACCATACCAAACAATCCGAGGAGGGGGAGGGGGAGGAGGGGCACCCAAAACAGGATGAGCGGCGGAGGATGGGGAGCGGGAGGAGAAAGAGGAGGGGGAGGGGGGAGGAGGAGGAGGAGGAGGAGGAGGAGGAGGAGGAGGAGGAGGAGGAGGAGGAGGAGGAGGAGGAGGAGGAGGATGGAGGGGGAGGGGGAGGGGGAGGGGTGAGGGGGGGGGGAGGGGGAGGGGGGGGGAGGGGGAGGGGGAGGGGGAGGGGGAGGAGGGGGAGGGGAGGGGAGGGGGAGGGGGAGGGGGAGGGGGAGGGGGAGGGGGAGGGGGAGGGGGAGGGGGAGGGGGAGGGCACCCGCGGCCTTCCGAAACGAGAAGGCAAGGCAGCAGCCCAGCGTGATCCTTCGTCGCCCCGCGACCCGCAGCCCACGACCATCCCGCGACCCGCCCCGTGACCCGCCTTTGACCTGCCCGCGACGCGCCTACGACCCCACCGGCGACCCGCGCGCGCACCAGCCAAGACCCGCCAAGACCATCCAAGAGCCGCCAAGACCCTCCTCCTCCCCCTCCTCCTCCTCCTCTCCTCCTCTCCTCCTCCTCCCCCTCCTCCTTCTCCTCCTCTCTCCTCCTCCTCCTCCTCCTCCTCCTCCTCCTCCTCCCCCTCCTCCTCCTCCTCCTCCTCCTCCTCCTCCTCCTCCGCGCCCTGCCCTGCATGCGTCGCGCCGACGAGCCGACGACTCCGCGGGCGACCCGGCCGACGATGCGCGTGCGACACGCTCACCCCGTGCGACAAGGTGGGTGCGGATCACACGAGCGAGGGATGGACGGGAGGGAGGCGGGAGGGCATCGGGCGGGGCTAGGACGAGGATAAATCCGTGCCAGAGCGTTCCGGAGCGCTCTCAGAGCGTATGGGTACGCTTTGAGAAGGCTGCGGCGTCCGATACAGCCTCCAGTGCCGCCAGATCTCAGAGACTTTCGATTTATGTCCCCCAATTGTTTCCTCGCCCCGGCCTCGTCGTAAGGCAAGAGGACGTGCGGGGAGGTGGTGAAGAGGAGGCAGGCGGGGTGAGCAGGAGTTAGAAGGAGGGAGGCAGGAAGGCAGGAGGAGAATGGTGAAAGAGGGACGGAGGAGGAGGAGGAGGAGGAGGAGGAGGAGGAGGGGGAGGAGGGGGAGGAGGGGGAGCAGGAGGAGGTGGAGGAGGAGGAGGTGAAGGGAGGGCGGGCGGACGCAGAGGGCGGGCGGATGCAGAGGCCGGAAAAGTGGGCCGCCATTTTCTCGAGGGTAAGCCTTTGCACAAGTCGTGTTGTGTTCTGTCCGGGATTGTAGTTGAATATTGTGTATAAGTATTCATGTATTTCTCTCAATCTGGTATGCTAGTGTGCGAACGTCCTGATACCAGGTCGGGGTCAGTGTTGGATGCAGCGGCGAGGGACATCAGCAGAAGAAGAAGACGGGCGACAAGGACGTTGATGGAGGAGGAGAGGGCGGGCAATGAAGGATGGGTTCAATGTGGACGACGACGAAGACAACGGCCACGACGACGTCGACGACGAGCAGCATCGGCGGGAGGAAACGAGGAAGGGGGCGCGGCGCGCCCTGGGAGTGCCACGGGCGGGCAGGAGCCCTACACGCGCGAGTGGGAGCTGCCAGCCCCTCCCCTCGAGGAGGTCGAGGATGCATGCACTGTCATGTGAGCTGCGCGTCGAGCGCGCGCGCGAAAACGGTCTGCATGCCATGTGCCGGGGCCGTGCCGCCGGTGACCGTTCCGGGGGGCGCCCTCCTGCCTGCCTGCCTGCCTGCCACCTTTTTTAGCGCTGCCCCTGGCATGGTCCTCCAGGAGGAGGAGGGGGAAGAGGAGGAGGAGGAGGAGGAGTATGAGGAGGAGGAGGAGGAGGAGGAGGAGATGGAGGAGGAGGAGTGGAGGCGCAGCAAAAGACTCAGCGCATGGAGACGCAGGAAGGGAGAGGACCCGCAAGAGGGGGACGCGCAGCAGAAGGAATTTGGAGGAAAAGGGAGATGGGAGGATCCAGACAAGGAATTTTTCGAGGAGGGGAGGGGGATGACGAGGAGTTGCAGTAGAGGGGGGCGACAAGGAGGAGGGGTAGGCTGAGGACGGCGAGGCGGGGAGCTGTCATGGAGCATCTGGGGACCGCGAGGTTTCGTGGAGGGGAGGAGGGCGCCTCCAGTAAGAGGCTGCCTGAACTCGAGTGGATTGCCTCGCTGCCCACTTCTGTTGCAGCGATGGTTGATCAGTGCATGTTCAGGAAGGGGCATCTGAAAGCGACGAGACTGCTTGGTGCGAGTACACACAGCATCCTCAGGCACACGATGTAGGCGTTGGTTCGGGGTGGTGGTGGACTTGACGGCGATTGGGCGGGATGGGAGCGGCTTACCGCGCGGCGCCTCTCAAATAGCACCCGTCGGGCCTGAATGGTTTCCTCGTGCGTGTGTTTCTGGAGGAGTTGCCTCTGGACACCCTGTGGGGCCCCCGTGCGAGGAGATCCCAGAGGCTGCGACCAGATTTCCTGTGCCCTTCGGATCCCTTCTTCGGTCTGCAGCAGCAGTGCGATTGCGATTACGATTGCGAGGTAGGTCCAGGCCTCTCAAACCGGGCCCGAGTAGATGGGGTCGGATGACCGCGGCGCATCTCCGAGGTATCTGCGATGTGGCTCGATGTGGGGCCCGCTTTTCTCCACGCCGAGGGTACCAATGCATGGCCGACGTTGCCAACGCGTCCCCGATGCATCGGCGACGAATTGGCGATGCGGCCCGATCCTCCGACCCAATCGTCGGCGGCGAGCCAAGAGGAGGAATTGAGAGGGGGCTGGCCTTCTCAGAAGGCGGCGGGGCATCTCAGAAGCCCTCGCGCCTTCAAAGAACTGTTGTAGGCCGTCCCCGAGCACACAGACGGCTTATCAGAAGGCATGGGGGCTTCTGAGAAGCCCCGCCGCCCTCTGAGAAGGCACGTCCCCTCTCACTTCCCCCCTGGGCTCGCCGACGATGTCTACTCGGACCCCATTTGGGAGGCCTCTGGGAGGCTGGCCCGGGTTGCAAATTCTGGGACCCTTGTATGTCTTCGGGAGTCCGTCCTCGGAGTGCACTATCGCGCGCCAGCGTGCGTGATCATCGATGCCAAAGCGCCGAGGTTGCATCGATGTAGTGTCGACCAGCTTCGACCAGCGCGCCGATTCGCGTCGGCCAGCGTCCGGTCCGCAAGAGCCAGCGAGATGACCTGGGAGGCTCCGGGGGGGTGCCACCTGAGGCCAGAGGAGAAGGAGGAGGAGGAGGAGGAGGAGGAGAGGGAGGAGGAGGAGGAGGAGGAGGAGGAGGAGGAGGAGGAGGAGGAGGAGGAGGGGGAGGCGCTGGCAGGAGGGGCCGAGCCAGGGGGGGCCGCAGCTGCAGCGGGCGGCCTGGGCCGCAGGCAGCGGCGGCGGGCCGAGCGGCGGCGGCGGCGGGTTACGGAGCGCGGCGCCCAGCGGCTGCCCGCGGGTCGCGGCCCCCCTCCCTCGCGGGCGCGGCCTCGGGGCCCGTGTTCCTGACTTCTCCTCTTCCGCCTCTCTTCCTCCTCCTCTCCTCCTCTCCTCCTCCTCCTCCTCCTCCTCCTCCTCCTCCCTTCCTGCTCTGCTCCTCCTCTCCTGCTCCTCCTCCTTCTCCTCTCCATCGTCCTCGTCCTCTCCTCCCTCCCGCCTCCCTTCTCTCACGTCCCCTCCCCTCTTGCCCCCCCCCCACCTGCCCCCTTCCTTCCCTCGTGTCCGGGCGGGGGCATCATGGGCCGCCTCGCGTGGCAGCTGCAGCATCTGGACGCCGACGGCGCCGAGGCGTTGCCGAGCGGTCCCCTTCTCTGCGAGGGACCAGCTGTTGCTTTGCTTGACCTTGGAGCCGTCTGGGGGTCTGAGGTGGCCCAGCTCGGGCCAGCGGGAAGGGCGGGCCGGTCCGAGGCTCTGGGTTCAGGAAGGTTGTTGCTCTCTTGTTCGGCCCCCGGGCTTCGTGCTCGGGGCCTGCAGGTCCGTGGCAAACGGTTCCGGGGCGAAGAACCGTCCCAGCTGCACCCTGGGAAAGGTCTGGGTGCCGATTTGGAGCGGACGTGGCCTCGGCCCCCCTTTCTGAACCGACTGCCTCGGGGCCCAGCCAGCTCAGACCCCCCTGGCCGCCTCCCAGCTCCCCCTCCCGAAGCTCAAGGCTGCAGTCTGGAGGAGGCCGCAGGGCGGAGGAGCAGGTGGAGGAGGCGGAGCACGAGGAGGGATCTCCCCTGGCCGTCCCAGTGGCGCTCCAGGTCGGGGCCCAGGGGGTGGGGGGGATGCTCGTTGGTCGTACGGCCGGGCCGAGGTATAAGATCGAGGTCGTTTCGGCGAGGGTATCCTTATGTTTTTCGTGCTTGTCGGATGTTCTGGCGTCCTTATGTTTTTCGCGTCCTTATGTTTTTCGTGCTTTGTCGTATGTTCTGGCGTCCTTATGTTTTTCGTTTCGGCGAGGGTATCCTTATGTTTTTCGTGCATCCTAGGGAGGGTACCCACTTCGATGTTCTGTGTGTTCTGGCTGGCGGGGGCTCCCGTGCTCTTGAAGGGTGTTCTTCCGTGCTGGGGTCGACCGTACCAGGGGGATGGCGGGGCAGCTTGTCAGTCCAGGGGGAGCAGGGCGCCCCACTTTCTCCGACGCCAGGCAGTTTTGCACACGCATGATGGAACCTATCCCCAAGGCGCGCGAGTACTTGAAACGAGAAACAGCGCGATGCAAGAAAGAACAAGGGTAAAGGGACGGACAAGACAACACGTCAATGACCCAACCTAACCCTGGACAAGCAGGAACGTCTGGTTACCAGAAGCGGGTACGCCAGCAGTCACATCCACTTTTCGGAGGCCGTGGCTCAGCTCTTCTAGCTTCGTGGCATGCGACAATCACTGGACCTTCTGCACCTGCCTGAGTTTACGTTTCATTGGGTTTGCAGAGGACCGATCGGGTTCCGTCCCACGGGTAGGAGCTGTTGTGGTCTTCACAAGGAGTTGGAGGTCCACTTGGCCAGTGTACCGATGAAGATGTTGATGATACAGGTCGGGTGTGAGCGAAGGTGGGGATGAGTGTGATGGCGACGAGGGTTGGGAATGCAGGCGAGCATGAGTGCGAGAGGTTCGGATAGGAGCGAGGATACGGAAGGTGGAAGTGTATCGGAGGTGGGTGAACGGAACGGTGCGGGCAAGACGAGCAGTTTAGGGCGACGTTGCGAAGCAGGCTCAGGCTCGCCGGTCGACCATCGGGAGGGTCCATAGAAGGAAGCGCTCAACCCCGCCTAGGTCGTCGTTCACACATCCAGTCCTACGACCCCGTCGTCGTGAGCACGTGCAGGCGTGCATCTTGACTGTGGCGAGCGCCCGCCCCCTCGTCGGGATTTGGGGGAGCCGGTTGTTGCCTCCCTGCTCCGAGGGCCAAAAAGACAGGCTCTGAAGGCCAACAAAGGCAGGCTCCAGGTTGGCGCAGGCACGCCGCCTGTCTGCGCTCATCGCGCCGTGGCCCGCTGTGTCGGGCAAGACCTGGCCCCTCGCTTGCTTGGCATCTTCTGGCTTCTTGTCGGGGAGACGTAAGACCCGGGTACGGGGGACTCGGAAATCCCCGACGAGGTCGTCAAAAAAATGACGAGGCCGAGCCTGCATTTTGACGAGGCCTCCCGCTGCAGACATCCCACGAAACTCCACCTCGTCAAAATCCGAGTCGCGGTCGTCAAAAAACGATGGCGAACCCGAGTCCCGGCAAACCCGGGTCTTACGCTCCCCCGATCTTGGGTGTTGCACACAGCGATGTGTCACGCACGTCGGAGACGGAGGTGTCGTTCGTGTCAGCGTCGGCCCGCCTCGTGTGGTTGGTTGTGGCAGGTCCTGGTGAGGATAGCCAACCACACGCCGAAACGCTGGAGACGAAGGTGGGCGTGCTCAGTCCTAGACCAAAGGGTGCGCGACAAAGGGTTCATCGCGGGTGCACATTACGTACGCTTTGTATATTGCAGTGGTGCGGATATGTTTGGCAAACTACTGGTTATCACCTCCTCCCGCCTTTCGGTCTCCTTTCATCGCGCGCAGACGTGAAGGAATCAGTGCCGCACCACCCCAGTGACGTCACGCCAGCTATAGCTCAGTTGGTAGGACATCTGACTGTAGATACTGCAGATATCAGATGGTCCCTGGCTCGATCCCGGGTGGCCAGATTTGCTGAGGGGCCTCGCTGCTCACCCCTATCTCAGGCTTGAGGTGGGTAGCGGGCCTTTTTATCTGTTTTGTCATTCTTGTTTTTGTTGCTTGGGGGGGTCCCATCGCCGCCCTCGGGGCCGCAGCCCCCGGCCCCCACGCCTGCCTTCCCTCCAGCCCTTCCGCCTCCCTCGGCCTGGTCTTGTGCCATGGAGCCCCCCTGGCACACTCGGCGGCCTCGCCGACTGGCGGCGGAGCGGCGCTCGTAGGCCGCCGGGGCGCAAGCGCCGACGCCACGCAGACGCTCCTCCTCGGCTTTGCGGGGCTTGCGCGTCGGGTCTGTAAGCCAACGCGGCGTGGCGCCGCGCTCGCGGCAGCGATTCGCGCCACCCCTCACGCCGCGGCCTCCAGACCGGCTCCCGATGAGAACATTGCTGGTCTTCCTCATGCTAATTCTGCCGATCGTGGTGCTGGCCCTCCGTGTCAGCCTCCTCGTGGAGTGCCTGACGACGTTCCTGTCGTTGGTGTTGGTCGCCGCCGTGGGCCGCCGCGAGGAGCAGACCATGGAGTTGCGCATCACCGCCACGCTGCGCGTCTTCCGACTCTCTGGAAGCAGAAACTTGATGCACATAGTCGATGTGATCGTAATAGTGGTTTGCCTGATCTGCTGGACCGCCAAGTACAAGGGCTTCCTGACTACGCTCAAGTGGCATTTGTTGCCCAGATCGACCTGGCGTCAGGACGCCAACCATTCGTCGCTGATCTGGGTGCAAGCGAGGCCCGATTGGAGTGGTTTTCCCAACAGTATACACTTGAATTTTGTTTCTCGGTTATTCCTCCTCTTCCTCCTCCTCATCATGTTCAGCATCATCATCAGCATCATCATCATCATAATGACCACCACGTCAACACCTTACCGTCGTCATCATCATCATCATCATCAGCATCATCAGCATCATCAGCATCGTCACCATCATCATCGTCACCATCATCATCATCATCATCATCATCATCATCATCATCATCATCATCAGCATCATCATCATCAGCAGCAGCAGCATCATCATCATCAACAGCATCGATATCCCTCCCCTCGTGCCGTCAGCGAACCCAGGGGGGGGAAGTGAGAGCGGCCAGGCTTCCTCAGAAGGCGGCCCCCCGAGGCTCCTGCGGAGCCTTGCGAGAGCCGCCTCCGAAGCCCCGCAGAGAGACGGCCCCTCGGCACGCGCGCGGGGCTCGGAGGAGCCCCGCCGCCCCCCGCGCAGGCCCTGCGCCCTCTTTCGCCTCTCCTCGGCGCCGCGCGCCGCCTGCGACCCTGCAGCC